>BLSH010449190.1:1461645-1485440 GCA_018402905.1 Glandirana rugosa | reverse complement strand
ACGTTTTTTTTGGTTTAAAGAATGAAAAACGATTTTATGTTTAGGTTTTTTTTATATATTTTTTTGTAAAGGAAAATGTTTTTTTATATATTTTTTTTGGATTTGTATTTTAGCAAAAAGTAAGAAATTTGGTTTTTTTTGCAAAATTGTCGCTTTTCTTTTGTTTATAGCGGCGATCAGAAATGACGCAGAGGTGATCAAATACCACCAAAAGAAATCTCTGTTTGTGGGAAAAAAAGGACGCAAATTTAGTTTGGGTAAAACGTCGCACGACCGCGCAATTGTCAGTTAAAGCGACGCATCGCCGAATTGCAAAAAGGGCTCCGGTCCTAAAGCTGGAAATCCTTCCGGTCCTTAAGTGGTTAAACCACTGTATGGTCTTGGCCACCGTGCTGCAGCTCAGTTTCAGGGTCTTGGCAATATTCTTATAGTCTAGGCCATCTTTATGTAGAGCAATGATTCTTTTTTTCAGATCCTCAGAGAGTTCTTTGCCATGAGGTGCCATGTTTGAGAGAGTGAGAGCGATAACACCAAATTTAACAAACCTTCTCCCCGTTCACACCTGAGACCTTGTAACACCAACGAGTCACATGACGAGACACCGGGGAGGGAAAATGGCTATATGGGCCCAATTTGGCAATTTTTACTTAGGGGTGTACTCACTTTTGTTGCCAGCAATTTAGACATTATTGGCTGTGTGTTGAGTTATTTTGAGGAGACAGCAAATTTACACTGTTATACAAGCTGTACACTCACTACTTTACATTGTAGCAAAGTGTAATTTCCTCCGTGTTGTCACATGAAAAGATAGAATAAAATATTTACCAAAATGTGAGGGGTGTACTCACTTTTGTGAGAGACTGCATACTGTATATATACACTGTATATACAGTACACATACACACACCCAAAACCATTGTAGTGACCCGGTCAATACAGGATAGAAACTAAAATCGTCAAAATGATGCTATATACTAATTTTTTCAGTGGCTTGTGCTTTCAGGCAGACCAATTTGATAATCCCTAGCTTCTGCAGGTATCCAACATTTTAGAGTCTGTCAATACCTGTTCATCCCACCACACTCTGTAGACCCTCCTGGCCAGTTATATGTCATTGCAGGATGTACGAGCCTCTGAGAAGAACCACAGTGCTCAGTGTGCACACCTGGAGGTGTCAACTATCTGTAACAGCCAGGTATCAGCAAAGCAGTGGGGTTTAAAGACAATGGCCTTTTTCTCCCACTGTTTCAGCCTGGAAGAAGCATTATTCTGTTTAGTCTTCTTCTACGTCATTACTTTGGAATCATCTGATTCCACTGATTGACTGCTTATAGTGACTTGATCAACTTTGGCTGCCTGCCAGGTGTTTGGTATACTAGGCTTAAATCTTCACCAATCATTTCCTTTTTGACAAATTTAACAGCTGGTCTAACTTAATTTTCTTTTTTGGTAAGTATTGTTCCACCTGCATTTCTCCTCCATATTGTTGGTAGAAACTCTATACTTCTTCAAGTACCCTCTTGGAAGTCTGTTGGACCTGATCTGGAACTCCAGGCTGATCTGAATATGTCTCCCCTAGAAGTCCTTCTCCTTATTGAGTAACTTGCTCTTCATCAAGCCTCTGGGCCTTGATGCTACTTAATTCCACATCTATCGGTTTCTCTAGTGGCTTTGCCCACCCCTGCTTTTGGAGGTCCCACCAGTCATAGACTATTCCACAATCTTGTGTTCCTCAATAGATGATAAAGACAATAAGATTTTAGTCCTTAAAATATATTTCCTAGAGCCCCCTTTTTGTATTTGGGCTTATGTGCTGCTTGCTCACAAAACAAACAGCTTTGTTCTAACCTCCTGTAGGTGGCATTATAAACGGCATGTCATAGACTATTTTACAATTCCATGTCCCTCAATGAAATCTAAGAAAACGCTTTTACGGTAAGTACAAAAATCTTTTTTGCTTATATAGGCCATTCCCATCCTCCCTTTCAAATTTGTATGTATAGTGGAAACATAGGGGGAAAAAAAACAATGATGGGTGATGAATTACAGTTTTTCTTGATTTGATTTTCAGAAAACATCTGTGCTGATATCTGAATAAGGTAAATGTCTGTCTGCAGTGTTTGCAATTTCATATATAAGACATGTGTCCACATTTGCTATTGTCCTCAAATACCCAAAACAGGCATACAAAATATCCATATTACCTGCATAGTCACCACTTTCCCATTACTGCTGGGGCTCAGTGACCACTCATAGCTGACAATTTGATGGTCATCTTCGCTGTGGTTTCCATTCAGATTGATATGATTTTGGGGAAGTGTTATAATTTGATTAGGCCCAGCATTGGCAATGGGTGGATTGTCTACAGGTTTGTGAACCATTACAGAGGCTTCAGTAGAATTTTTAGCCCCATCTGAGTCAGTTACAGTTAACCTGTCAAAAGATGAAAAACATATTTAAATGTAGCATCATAACAAACTCAATACTAATACACTAACGTGCATAAAAATACCATGGAACCCACAACAAACTTCACATTTTCCAACAAGCCATGTTTTTTATAAAATGTTTTTTTCAATATAAATTAAGTTGTATAGCTCAAATTCGTAGTCGTGTGCTTAAAAAGTAGTAGTGGCTAAAGTTCTTTTTTGCAAACTAGGTCATTAGGCACAATTAATTATTTCCTCCGGCCACTCCGATTTCATCTCACTCTCCAAAAAGACATGAGGGTAGGTAAGATGGCTCCTAAATTTGTTTACACACATATGTATGAATGTGAGATAAGGACCTTAGATTATAAGCTCCGTGTGGGCAGGGAATGATGTGAATGTACAATATATAAATGCCCACCACTATTTAAATACCTATAATAATTGTTATAGTTGCTGTAAATATTGCCATGGCCCACAAATCCTAAACAAATCCTGACCAGTGGTGAGGGGTGATATGTTGCCTCCTCGCCACCTGATTTAAACCCATGATTGCTGTGCAGTGCACGCGATTGCGACACAGCAGTATGGCAATTAGAGGTTTAAATCAGGTGAGAGGAGGCAACACTGTGCCCGGTGATCTCTGACTTCTCCTTTGTTGTTCAGGTAGATCTCCACCTCTTTAAGGTTGTCTACCCCTGATCTACAGGTATTTTGTAACTCATAATTAAGTATATAACTTATTATGTACATTTACAATTTCTGTCCTTCATTCTGTTGTTAAATGGAATAAGGCACACCATCATTTCATATACAAAGCTGTTAAAATACTAAATTACAAGTAATGTGTTTAGCATCCTCCTAACATAGGATGCTAGGTAAATTTTGTTTTTGGCTCCTTCTGTAGTCAAGGGGGTGAGCAGTGATTGTTTAGGAACTAATAAACAAAATCTCCTGCGTCAAAAGTGATGTGAGGGCAGTGGATATTGCCTAGGATTTCTATGGCTCTGGGTAAATGCACAGACCTTGCTGCCCTCCACAGGTCGTGGGGAAACCCAATGGAAACACTGTAGAAAAAAGGAATAGAAGATGCCAACCTTGCGCATTACCCATGGCTTTATTCATTGGCATATGGTTCATTGGCTTTAAAAGGAAGGACATATACTCACAAACAAGTCAATCATAAAAGCATTTCAAAGTCCATAATGGACACAAAGTGACCAAGTCACCGGGACCGTGTCCAGCACGCCGGAGGACCTTCCAGATGGATTCCAGATGGCTCTGGAGGGTCCTGCTGGAATCGGTCCCGGTGACCTGGTCGCTTTGTGTCCATTGTGGACTTTCGAATGCTTTTATGAATGACTTGTTTGTGAGTATATTCCCTTTTTTTATACCAATAAACATCACTTGGGTAATGCGCAAGGTTGGTGAACCCTCTATGCGTTTTCTTTACAGCACTGATTGTTTGTTGTGGTCTGTTCAGGGTTTGGCAGAATGGAAGTTGATTGCTTCCTCCTGCCCCTGGAAGACACATTCAGAGCTTAGGGCACGATATTCAAATAACCAGTCTGAATATTCATCATGCTCCAGCCAGTCCCTGATGAGGAATGTCTAGAAAGGGACAGGAAAGGTTATAAATAGTCTGAAGCACTGGAGAGCTGGGTTTTCTCTCCCCAGAAGGGTTTTAGAGCCTGAGGGGCTGCCCATGGACTGTGTAGCTTTTCTTGACGCCTCATTGGTGTCAGGGGAAGCTGGAAGGTGTCAGCTGACCTGAGGACTTGTGAATAAAGACCCTAGATTGAACCCTCTGAATGTGTAGTGTTCTGGACATCACATTGACTACCTAGTTGTGCATAGGTGCAAGGTAACCAGCAGCGGAGGGCTGGGCCGGGGGGCAGGGTGGCAATTGCCCCCCAGGCCACCCTAACTTACATTCAAAATGGCAGACGGCCGCTCACACTTTTTTCTTCTTGTGGAGGAAGAAAGTAGGGGCCAGGGGCGCAGCCACCAACTAACTGCAGGCAAAGGGGGGGGGGGGGCATTGGTGAGGCTGCATTGATGGGCACTGGTAAGGCTGCATTGGTGGGTGGTGAGGCTACATTGATGCATTATTTTTGTTAAAGCTCCTTTGTTGCTATTAACATTAAATTGTGTTACCACATTGTACCATATTTGTCTTGCTTCATAACATCAATATCCGTTATAAAACCAGGTGGGCATGGATGGTGAGCTGATTCGGTGGTTCAATGGGCCACTTGACTGGACTTGCCCCCCAGGCCTAAGGCTGCCAGCCCTCCCCTGGTAACCAGATACCAAAGAATCTTGCCCCATAGTCTTCAGCAGTGAAGCCTTAAGCTGGATACATGCTATCCAATTTTCTGTAGATTTTTTCCTTCAGATTTACCAAAACCATATAATATGAGGTCAAACCTTATGAGTTGCAATTTGTATGTAATCAAACAGGCTCTTGCACTACATGGTATTGGTAAATCTGAAGGAAATCTGACAACAAATGTTGGATAGTGTGTATGGGTTCTTAGAGTGCTCTGAAACTTGTATCATGGTCTCCAGCTGTGAGGTCTTAGCCTGTTCAGAAAGTTAGCTCATGGTCTTCAGCTATGGGGGTTTAGACTGTCCAACATTCATGTTTACTTAAGGAGAAGATTGTCCTGTAATTGCTATGTGATAATCGTTTTGGGGTACCCCATGCCCTAATCTTAGTCCTGGTATATTTTCTTTGAGCAATACAGTAAAAAAAGACATAAATGGACTGGTGCTTGTGGTGGTGGGCAGCCTCTGTACTTTTAGGTTAAAACCAGTCACCAGCGGCCCCTTTGAGGGTAGCACTAAGTATGCTAAAGAAAAAAGTAATACATTGGTTTCTAATATTTGTCATAGACAAATAAACAGAGTGAGACTTATTCAGGTAAGTATGTGAATATGAGCTTGAGCTATTGAGTTATGTAGACAACATACATTTTTCAACAAAGGTAAAAATAGCCTGGAAAACACATAAAAAAAATTCTAGAGCAGATGTGATACCTGGAAATGAAAATACTAAATATTCATATGCAATATTTACTGTACCTAACAAGAAAAGGCTTTCAGTGAACTTCAGCTCTGCTTCAACACCTATTGAAGCCAGCTTGTGGCTTGTTTAAATGGCACTCAGCACTCCCATAATGATCTCTGTTTAACATGTCCAAACAATTCTGTGCATACAACGCCTTAATATGAAAATTACATTTCAAGGTAAACCAAAATATTCCTATATCCCCACCTATATGTATAGTTTCCAGGCTCCAGGTCAGAAAGATGCAAAACTGATTCCTCTCCTACAGTCTTCAGTTCGTCTGAAGGTCCTCTAGTTTCTTCCCATAGGTATGCTATGATTTTATCATCATCACTACTTTCTGTGTTGGAGACATAAGATAACATAAGATAACATATTGCTTTGATAAAATAAGAAAATGAAACACCACATTGCACCTTTTAAACTGAAGGAAATAGATATGCTTACGGCGTCCATCAATAAAGGCAGAAGTTGAAGGTGAGGACACTTCTTGTGTTCTTGGAGACACAACTGCAACTGGCCACAGGTTTACTCTCGCTGCTAACATAATTGAAAATATAAGTAAACTATGGGGTGGATGCTAATTCAAATAGACTGGGTACTTTGCAAGTGCAGTTGCACTAATTTTCCCTAGAGCTGGGTAAATATGGTAAAGCTGTGCCGATTTCCATCATCCAATCATGTGCAAGCAAAAATGCTGTTTTTTTGTTTTTTTTCTTGCACCTGCTTGAGTATTCTTTACAAAGTTAAAGCCGTGCCTCATTTACTAAGCTCTGGGGAAAATGAGTGCAACTGCGCTTGCAAAGTGCACAGACTATTTGCCTTTACTAAATCAACTTAAATAAAAGTAACAAATAAAATGTAAAATTATTTATGTGCATGCAAGAAAGCAAATCATTGTACAGCTGTTTGGTGCACCTTTGGTAAATCCAAAACCCTAAAAAGGGCTATGGGACACCAGGACTGCCAGGGGAAGCACTAAGCCACCCACATGTCATGTTGTTGATTATCACCTAGGGTTGCCACATCATCCTTTTAATCCAGGACACATATGCATTACACAGGTTCTGAGGCTAATTTAATGCAGATAAGGCACCAAATGAGTTTAATTACCACCTTAATCAGCCACAGAACCTGTGTAATTAGTATGTGTCCTGGATTAAAGGGATGATGTGGCAACCCTAATATCAGCACTATCCTAAGAATAATAAAAAGTTCTATACTGACACACTGCCTACTTCTCTACTAATTTACTAATTGTTTACTCACTCTGGATTCATACACCCAAAACTCAATTTCTAGCAGAATAGGGCAATGGTCTGCTCTACTCCTGTAGATGTTGGCCTTTGATTTATTGAAACAGACTGTGTCAGATTGTCACTTTCAGACCATCTGCTTCCAAACTCAGCATTTCAAGTTTAGCTATTAAACTTGCTCTTGTTATTGTGACACTAAGACTAGCCAGTCAGTTAGCGAGAGGTGGGGTGGCTCAACATACTGTACAGGATAGCAGGAGGGGATGGGTCCAGGAAGTATTAATCTGACACTGCCTAATATAACCAATAAGATTTGATTTATCACAGTTAGATGGGTTAAGAGAATAATTCAGATTGATTGTATGAAATGCTTTTACAGGTGTAGGCTGCAGATGAATAGAGTTTTTGTCCCTCAAAATAATTATGTCCTTAGTTTTGGTGTCCAACTGGTTTTTTTTTTAAATTAGAATGTGTACCCCTTGAGAAAAGCAGATGTTTGTTAAGTACACCCAGGTGCATATCAATAAATAAAGTACCACACAAATCTTTAGATATATTACCAACAACCTGTAGGCTTATATACTGTATATACAGTTGTGCTCATAAGTTTGCATCAAATTAAAGTTCTTTTATATCAGTAGTACAAATACCCTAGGGGTACCTCTGATACTTCTGATATGTAAATTAAACTCTTTAAGGGCCGGTTCACACTTGAGCGACGCGAATTGCCAGGGCGAAGCAAGTCGCCCCGCTCAAGGCGATCTCAACGCGGCTTGTGAGGAGACTTCTATCATAGAAGTCAATGCAAGCCGCGCTGAGATCGCCCTGAAAATAGTGCAGGAACCATTTTTCTAAGGCGGAGCGAAGCGATTCGCTCCTATTAGAACAGTTCCATTGCACAGCATTGAGGCGAATTGTCAGGCGACTCAAGTCGCCTGACAATTCGCCTAGATGTGAACGGGCCGCGAAGTCGCGCCGCTCAAGTGTGAACCGGCCCTAACAGTTTATTAACAATTAATTTTTGAAACCACTCAAAAAAATGTATTTTGTAATTTAACAGTCTCTTTTTAATATACAGTTGTGCTCATAAGTTTACATACCCTGGCAGAATTTATGATTTCTTGGCCATTTTTCAGAAAATATGCATGATAACACAAAACCTTTTCTCATGGTCAGTGTGTGGCTGAAGCCATTTATTATCAGTCAACTGTGTTTACTCTTTTTAAATCATAATGACAACAGAATCTACCCAAATGACCCTGATCAAAAGTTTACATACCCCAATTCTTAATACCATGGATTGCCCCCTTTAACATCAATGACAGCTTGAAGTATTTTGTGGTATTTGTGGATGAAGCTCTTTGTCTTCTCAGGTGGTAAAGCTGCCCATTCCTCTTGGCAAAAAGCCTCCAGTTCCTGGAAATTCTTGGGCTGTCTTGCATGAACTGCACGTTTGAGATCTCCAAAGAGTGGCTCAATGATATTGAGGTCAGGAGACTGAGATGGCCACTCCAGAATTTTCACTTTATTCTGCTGTAGCCAATGACAGGTCGACTTGGCCTTGTGTTTTGGATCATTGTCATGTTGGAATGTCCAAGTACGTCCCATGCGCAGCTTCCTGGCTAATGAATGCAAATGTTCCTCCAGTATTTTTTGATAACATACTGCATTCATCTTGCCATCAATTTTGACCAAATTTAATGTGCCTTTTTAGCTCACATATCCCCAAAACATCAGCGATCCACCTCCGTGTCTTACAGTAGGAATGGTGTACCTTTCATCATAGGAGGACTTGTTGACTCCTCTCCAAATGTAGTGTTTATGGTTGTGGCCAAAAAGCTCAATTTTGGTCTCATCCATCCAAATGACTTTGTGCCAGAAGGTTTGAGGCTTGTATCTGTGCTGTTTGGCGTATTGTAAGTGGGATACTTTGTGGCATTTGTGCAGTAATGGCTTTCTTCTGGTGACTCGACCATGCAGCCCATCTTTCTTAAAGTGCCTCCTTATTGTGCATCTTGACACAGCCACACCACATGTTTTCAGAGAATCCTGTATTTCACCTGAAGTTATTTGTGGGTTTTTCTTTGTATCCCGAACAATTTTCCTGGCAGTTGTGGCTGAAATTTTAGTTGGTCTACCTGACCATGGTTTGGTTTATGCAGAACCCTTCATTTTCCACTTCTTGATTAGAGTTTGAACACTGCTGATTGGCATTCTCAATCCCTTGGATATCTTTTTATATCTCTTTCCTGTTTTATACAGTTCAACTACCTTTTCCCGCAGATCCTCCGACAATTCTTTTGCTTTCCCCTGACTCAGAATTCAGAAATGTCAGTGCACCACTGGATGAAAGATGCAAGGGTCTGTCAGGAGTGCAGAAACTCATTGACCTTTTATATACACACACACTAATTACAAGCAAATAGATCACAGGTGAGGATGGTTACCTTTAATAGCCATTCAAACCCCTTTGTGTCAACTTGTATGCATGTTATCAGGCCAAAATCACCATGTAAACTTTTGATCAGGTTCATTTGGGTAGTTTCTTTTGTCATTATGATTTAAAAATAGTAAACGCAGTTGATTGATAATAAATGGCTCCAGCTAAACACTAACCATCAGCGAAAGAAAAGTTTTTGAGTTATCATTCATATTCTCTGAAAAATAGCCAAGAAATCATAAATTCCACCAGGGTATGTAAACTTATGAGCACAACTGTATATTAAAAAGAGACTGTTAAATTACAAAATACATTTTTGAGTGGTTTCAAAAATGAACTGTTAATAAACTGTTAAAGAGTTTAATTTACATATCAAAAGTATCAGAGGTACCCCTAGGGCAGGGGTAGGGAACCTGCGGCTCTCCAGCTGTTGTAGAACTACATTTCCCATCATGCTTCTGGGAGTAATTGTATCCATCAGCCTTGCAATGTCTCATGGGAAATGTAGTTCTACAACAGCTGGAGAGCCGCAGGTTCCCTACCCCTGCCCTAGGGTATTTGTACTACTGATATAAAAGAACTTTAATTTATTGCAAACTTTGACCTTTCTATGTTTTGTTATATGCATTTTACCTAGTAAAACGCAATAAAACTTCCTTTAAAAAAACTTCTCTTGGATAAGCACATA
Source organism: Glandirana rugosa (assembly GCA_018402905.1). Taxonomy (NCBI): domain Eukaryota; kingdom Metazoa; phylum Chordata; class Amphibia; order Anura; family Ranidae; genus Glandirana; species Glandirana rugosa. The sequence continues at coordinate 1,475,554 of BLSH010449190.1, read as the reverse complement.
TGCATATACAGTATAAGGGTAAGCATTACACTTCCTCAGCATAAACATGCCAAATGTACAGAAAATAAAACATAAAAAATACATTCCTAATGTCTCATTTTGTACCTGGCTTGATTGTAACGTTAAGAAATCCTTCTCCAAAGGCATGTTCTCCAGACACAGCCACTTTCAATATATACAGGCCTGCTGTGACCTGAAACATTTAATTCACATAATAAATATCAATATACCTGACATTCTTTCATCTGATTTGTATCATCACATGAGGCATCCAACCAGATGCCATTATATGTTCTAGCTGGACTGAACTCACACTGGATACCTCTAAAAAATGATTGGAATATGCGGCTAGTCAAAGAGAAGTCTTTGGCAGCATGGCTGGCTTAAAGCAAACCTGCACCAGGCGATGGAAAGTTAAGTATTTATGTATTCTTGAAAAAAGTAAATTGACTATAAATCAAGTGCGTGTTGACCTCTGTACTTGCAGGCACTGTGGAGAAATGCATCCTTAAAGCGTTACTAAACCCATAACAGTAAAACCAGTCTGTATATGCAGAATATCATGCTTGTTATACTCACTGTGGAACTTAAGGGGTTATTCCTCTGCATTGTGTAAAAAGGCCATTTTATCCTGTATGCCATAAATGCTTCCCTCCTGCAGGTCAATCTGGGCAAGTCCATCTAATACACAGCAGGGTGGTAAAGCTGCGCATGCTCAGTTTGGTCTCTTATGCTGGATAGAACATTTCCTGTTTCAGTTGAACTGTTCAGATCACATGAAATTGACATCACACATATGGGCGTGTATACAGGCTGTAGTGGAACTCTCCTCCTATTGAACACACAGCTATGGACAAACTGTGCAGCTTATCAGGAAACCATGTTATACAGATCATGCAAAAAAGTATACAGTGGCAGTATTTTAATGTAAAAAGAAGATTTATAAGCTGTGGGCACTGTGGAGGGGCAGATGAACTATTTTCATATTACTGGGTTTAGTAACTCTTTAAAGTTTGCAGGAAAAGTCATTGAAATCATTCTCTCATCTGCTCAGTTTACCCTGCTTCCCCCAGCAATGATTCTCTAGTTAAAGTGGAGTTCCACTCAAAAGTGTTACTTCCGCTTATCCATCTCCCCTCCTTCGGTGCCACATTTGGCACCTTTCGGGGGGGAGGGGAGAACAGGTACCATTCCCCACTTCTGGGAGACAGGGTAGCAGCACGGTCTCCCGTAAGTTCGCCCCCCCCCCTCCTCCGCACCAATTGGAAAGCGCAGCGCGATTCGCACATGCAAAGTAGGGAATGAGTTGTGAAGCCGAGAGACTTCACTGTCGGGTTCCCTTACCAGGAATGGTGACGGCTGCACCTGACAGCCGATCTGAAGATCGGCTGTGGTGTGCCGACATTGCGGACTCCCTGGACAGGTAAGTGTCGATATAGTAAAAGTCAACAGCTGCAGTATTTGTAGCTGCTGACTGTTAATTTTTCGTGGGGGGGCTGGACCTCCTCTTTAAGAATATGTACCTTTTTCAAAGTCCATACCCTGGCCACAAGTTGACATTAAGCTGCCCCATGCTCCATAACATGAACCCTTGCTAGATGAATGCCTACAACATCATTTAATTAATGAATGGATGAGTAAATGAAGGGCCGTAATAAGTGCAGAATAGCTTACAGCTTTTTCAGGCTTTTTAAGCCATATCTACTGTAGATAGATATATCAACACAACCGCCTGTGGACTATATAGTATAGACAACACTCAGTTTTAATTGTATGCTTACTGAACTGCAGTTAACAAAAAAAACTCCATAAAGGAGTCCATATATTTAACGTCTGTGCACAATTGATATTGCAATACTATAATATTTGGTTTTAAATCTAAATCTATAATTACACATAAAGGTAACACAGAAAAATGCTTTTAAAAGCTTTTGAGAAAAATATATACTTTAAGTGGTAGTAAAGTCAGTTATTACAAATCTCGCTGCCTGCCTGACCCTAGAGGTCCCTTCTGTCATAAATCTTCCTCTTGTCTGTCAGCGAGTAATGTGATCTGAGCCGCACATGCGCAGCTCAGACCACATTTACGGCTCACTCTGTGTGCTGCTGCGATGTGTCGTTGCCCCGGCACAGCCATTTAAGTGGCAAAAGATTGCAAACCCGGAAGAAAGACCGGGCGAAGATGGAAGCTACCGGGACAAGGGAAAGCATTGAGAGCGCAGCGTTGGAGGGTTATGTTTGTACTTAAGTCTGTCATAATGTACTAGTATGCAGTGCATACTAGTATATTATGGCTTAAAGTTGCTGGGGGGTCCACATTTTAACAAAACAGTATAGACGTTACCGCTTTAATCTTCAAGCCATGCATTGGAAAAACACATTATCCAAGTTAAGTGAAAAAAATCTGAAACGGCAGCACTTCCATCAAAAATGGTAGCAATACGTTTATTAATGTTAAGAGCAAAAAATTGGGGGTACAGGCGGGGGTGGGGAGGACAAAAGGTTGACGCGTTTCACACTATCAAAGTTCTTTGTCAAAACCAATATATATATTGGTTTTGACAAAGCACTTTGATAGTGTGAAACGCTTCAACCTCTTGTCCTCCCCGCCTGTACCCCCAATTTTTTGCTTTTAACATTAATAAACGCAATGCTACTATTTTTGGTGGGAGTACTGCCATTCTGGATTTTCTTCACTTCACTTGTCTGTTGCAATGACAGGGTGTGCACCCCAGCCAGTTTAGCACGTTTGCATTGGGAACAGTGTCTGACTCTCACCTGGAGCTGCGGCTGTTTTGCTTAAATTATCCAAGTTCTCCTTACCCCCTGATAAAAAAAAAACTGTTTACATGGCTAAATAGCTCAAACTTAAAAAAAATAGCCTTTTTGTGCTCTCTCTCTCTCTACATGATGGTGGCACAGCCTACATGATGGTGGCAACTCTACTCTGAATTCAGGAGCAGTGCAGCATTGTTGCCACACCATCAGAGGAAGCTGCATTAGGTGGACTTAATTGCCAGGATCTACAGGTGTTTGTGAAACGTTGCAGGGGGACTAAGAGAAAACTATAAGTGAAGATGGTAGGCCTTCGTTCTACTTTAAATAACCTAGTGTGCATTAGTATGTATGGATTATGCAAAGAAGACTAGCAAATTGCTCTTTCAAACATATACAGTAAACAAAGGTTTTTCTTACATTTGACATTATTGGAGACCTTGTGTTTTTCATTTTCAGTTCACCATGGAATTCTGCCGGCTGCTTTATCAAACTCCATTCATACACATAAGGCACATCTACAAGTGATACACAAACTGCAGTTAGCCATAAACAATAAGGTGACACTAAAGACTAACATGCAGTATACAGATCAATGCATCCAGATCAACACATCAGTTTGTGTATGGGAACTCACTGGCCTGGGGTTCGGGGCTTACAAAGACATTAAGTTGAACTTCTTGAGTTGGTAAATCCACCTCCATGTTGCCAGCTGTGGTTACTGTGAGCGTTGGCACTATCATGTACAAAAAAAAACAACATATGAATGATTTCAGCATCAAAGCACTTTGTCGTTTGCCTCAGACACCCTGTCCCAATTTTATTAATATCAGCAACGATTTTCCATCAAGATTGTGTGTCAAGCTATCTTGTTTTATTCAATTATTTTCATTTGGCAAGACATCAGCAGCCCCAGGCAAACTTAAAAAAACTTTTTTTTCATTTTGGATAGAGTAAGGGATGGTTATAACCCCGTGTCAGGTTTTTCTTTGTCCCATTCTGGAGATTTCCTTCACTTCCCATCCCATAGCCAAAGCATGAAGTGAGAGGAAATCGCACAGAAGTGAAGGAATCTCTGGTTGCCCCCAGAACTTGTGACCCTATTGGAAGATCTCCCCTCTATTCCTGTTCTGTTAATAATCGAAAATTATATGCAAAACTTTTTTGTTTCATTTTTGATAGAGTAAGGGATGATTAAAACCCATGTCAGGTTTTTTTCTTTGTTCCATTTGGGAGATTTCCCTTCACTTCCTGTCCCATAGCCAAAGCATGAAGTGGGAGGAAATCTCTCAGAAGTGAGGGAATCCCTGGTTGTCACCAGGGTCATCTGAACTGGTGCCCCTATTGGAAGATTTCCCTTCTATTCCTGTTCTGTTGATAATCCAAAATTTCAGCATTTCTTTCACTTTCACTCTTGGTGGTGAGAGTAAACAGGACACATAGAGAGGGTGAATCAAATCCCTCTCCACTCTATCCAAAACTAAAAAAAAAAAGTTTAGTAAAAGCCTATACCTTAAAACTTGTTGAACAGACAGAAAAGCTGAGAGTAGGGGCTCATCAATGGCTCCTGCTGCTGCCTCCATGTCCAGTGAGAAGGGAGAGAGCAGAGAGAACCACTGTTCTCAGTCACAACTCTGGATCGAGATGGGGCTCAGGTAAGTATAAGGGGGCTGGGGGGGAGCTGCAGACAGAGGGTTTTTTACCTTAATTCAGAGAATGCATTAAGGTGGTTGTAAAGGCAGAGGGTTTTTTTTATCTTAATGCATTCTATGCATTAAGATAAAAAACCTTCTGTGAGCAGCAGCCCCTCTTAGCCTCCCTAATACTTACCTGAGCTCATCTCTATCCAGTGATGCTGCAGGAGAGACTCGGCTGCCTTAGACTCTCCCTCCTCATTGGCTGAGACAGCAGCAGAGCGCCATTGGCTCCCACTGCTGTCAATCAAAGTCAATGAGTCAATGAGAACAGAGGGGTGGGGCCTAGCCGCAGCTCGGATGCCCCCATAGCAAGCTGCTTGCTGTGGGGGCACTCAACAGGAAGGAGGGGTCAGGAGCGCCAAAGAGGGACCCGAGAAGAGGAGGATCTGGGCTGCTCTGTGCAAAACCACTTCACGGAGCAGGTAAGTATGACATGTTTGTAATTTTTAAACACAACAAACTGAGACTTTAGTATCACTATAAGGTAAAGAACCTTCTTTTACAACCACTTTAAGGGTGAAAAAATTATATTTGGCAATGTTTCAGCAAAGCAGTGATTCATTTGGCTCATCCTAAAGCCCCTTTCACAAGGGCCTTCTGATCAGGCCCTCCTTTCTCCAGTGTGGGCCTGATTGGTGAACCTGTTTTTCAAGTGGACCTGATCAGAAGTTCCATGCAGGTGTATTGGAAGGCTTGTGTTTGTTTACAGCCACCTGTCTCCCAATCTGCACTAAATGTTTCAGATTAGAGGTAACCTGACGTAAACAGACACAACTCCATTTACATTCGGCTGCCCATACAGTCATAATGGGTCTGCAACTGTCTGCCATCAAAACGCAAACTAAACTGGACAGGCACGGATGTCGCAAAACTGACATCCATCCTAATGTGCAGATCTGCTCATGAATTTCCTGCTAAATGGAGCATAGCATCCTCTGTGGACCCTTAGTCCGGTTTCACATTAGCTGAGGCCGCGGCTCACAGCAGGGTGTCCGGTGCGTCCCTGTTCTTTGTTTCAGGGGTGAATCAGGTCTGAATTTTTGCCTGAATTTGGACCTGAAACAGAGCCAAAGATGCAAAGGACCCTCGGAGGTGTGTGAACCGGCTCCATTGAGAAATCCAATTTGCATAAGTGTGAACCCAGCCTCATGATGTTTATGTAGCACCCTGGTTTTGAACGGGGGTGCTGTCAAATTTTGTTTGCTGAGTGGTAATTAGCCTGGCTAATTGTTAGGGAATCTCACAATTCTCTTCCTACTTCTGAGTTTGATGCACCTCTCTCCTCTGCCATTGGGTGGCACTGCTGCTGATGGCATTGGCATGATAAGGTATATGTGAACTTGGAATATGAATGATAGGCTCCTCCGGCCAATGGGCAGGGGTTTTCTTGGGCCTCATGGCCTGCTGGGAGAACCTATATATTTTGGAGGAGTCAGGTGATGGGGGTTCTGTGCCACCAGGACGGCTGTCTGGGTGGACATGTGTTGAAAGCTCTCGGCTGCTAGGCCAGAAGCCTGAGGCCTATCCGGGAGCACCTGGTTGCTAGGCAGTCTGAGGCCTACCCAGTACAAGAAGCAGCAGCGTGGGGTTGGGGCTTCATGCTGGAAGCCTAACCAAGTTGCACGGGTTCTGCCGGCCAGAGAGCCCCTCATTGTTGGAGGTGAAGGAACAGAGTTCTAACGGAAGACAATTGTTCCTGTCGCCAGAGGCAAAGTTTGAACCAGGGTCAGAGGTAAAGGAGAAGCTGACGCCTATGAGGGACACCGCTCCTGTTATCAGAGGCCAGAGTGTGGAGTCTGAAAGTGTACCAGAGTAGTCTTTTTCACTAGCTGGGGGACAGTGGGAAAGTTAGGAAAGTCTCAGCAGAAGTCAAGTTAAGAACCCAGTGGAATACAGGGGGTGACGCTTGCAAAAGAGTTCAGCAGTTGGGCTGAAGTAGCCGAGGAAGGGACCCAGCAAGTTGGCATGGGGACTCTCGGGAAATACAGTTGTTGGCTGTATGAAGCACAAGGGATTAAGTGGCAGTGAGAGCCCTAGAAGTCTTGTTGGGAGACTGTGAGTGTAAACTTGTGAAGCTACAGTGGGAGGCTGTGAGACGGAGGCCATATCTGCACAACGGGGATACCAAGCTTGGTATGTGCATCAGTCAGTGTTGCAGTCCAAAGTGCAAGTTCAATGCAGGAACTTTAAGGAAATAGTTCTAGTCAGGCAAAGCTCAGTTGGAAGGCCTGTGGGACTTTATAGCTACCTTAAGAGCCTTATTCAGAGAATCTCGGAGTCTGCTAAGTGCTGTTGCACCTACCTAAAGGGTGTCCTAGCCATGCCCGGAGTCCAGACTGGGACAAAAAATAGGCCCCGGCATTTTAGACTGCGCAGCTCGATCCCTGGGGGGGGGGGGGTCGCGTGGGTGGTTGATGACGGATATTCATCCTGAGAGACATAATAATCCAGCAAAGAGACAGCCTGTGTCCAGCAAAGAGAAAGCCCCGCACCAGTAATGAGACAGTCTCTGTCCAGCAGAGACAGCCCCCCACCAACAAAGAGACAGCCTCTGTTCAGCAAAGAGGCAGCCCCACACCAGTAAAGAGACAGCCTCTGCCAGCAAAGAGACAGCCCCACACCAGTAAAGAGACAGCCTCTGTCCAGCAAAGAGACAGCCCCACACCAGTAAAGAGACAGCCTCTGTCCAGCAAAAAGACAACCCCACACCAGCAAAGAGACAGCCTCACACCAGCAAAGAGACAGCCCCACACCAGTAAAGAGAGAGCCTCTGTCCAGCAAAGAGGCAGCCCCACACTAGTAAAGAGACAGCCTCTCTCCAGCAAAAAGACAGCCCCACACCAGTAAAGAGACAGCCCCTGTCTAGCAAAGAGACAGCCCCACACCAGTAAAGAGACAGCCTGTGTCCAGCAAAAAGACAGCCTGTGTCCAGCAAAGAGACAACCTCACACCAGCAAAGAGACAGCCTCACACCAGCAAAGAGACAGCCCCACACCTGCAAAGAGACAGCCCCACACCTGCAAAAAGGCAGCCCCACACCTGCAAAAAGGCAGCCCCACACCTGCAAAGAGACAGCCCCACACCTGCAAAGAGACAGCCCCACACCCGCAAAGAGACAGCCCCACACCAGCAAAGAGACAGCCTCACACCAGCAAAGAGACAGCCTCACACCAGCAAAGAGACAGCCTCTGTTCAGCAAAGAGACAGCCCCACACCCGCAAAGAGACAGCCTCTGTCCAGCAAAGAGACAGCCCCACACCAGCAAAGAGACAGCTCCACATTAGCAAAGAGACAGCCTTACAACTGCAAAGAGACAGCCTTTATCCACCCCCTTTCCCCGCCGCTACAAAGACTTTGGCTGTAACACTGTGTTACTAACACACCATGGATCAGTTCAGTTAAATGCACCTATCTTCTTCCCTGTGTCCCTGTCACGGCATGGCATAAAGCTATATCTCCAGCGGCTGGCCTGGGAGGTATCTGTCCCCTGCAAGTGCCTCTCTCTGTGCTCCTACCGTCCTCTGCACATCCTAGTTCGCTGGCGGCGGCCCTGCTTTAGGTACGGCCGCGGTCTGTGTTAGGCATGTACGGAACGCGGTCGCTGCTTATCTCCCGCTATTCAGCCTGATCAATGGGCTGCTCTTTTTAGGACATGCAGCCCGGAGGCCCTGGCCCACCGGGCAAATGCCCGGTGTGCTCTATGGCCAGTCCAGGCCTGGTCCTGACCCTAAACCTCTCTCCCCTGGTCTTGAAGAGAAAAATAAATCTCTTTTGTTCTGCATCATCAAAGTGTCTGGCGGATGTCAGCTCTCCCTGGCCCTGAAGGGCGCCATTGGCTCTTCAGAGGTCGGGCCTAGGCTACATTTATAAATTAGGGATTCTTATTATTCTGAACAAGTTTCCAGCTGCAATGCATCTCAGGTAAAAAAAAAAAAATTATATAGAGCTGCATTTGTGCACAGGTTCACAATGCTGTGATACAATTTTGATTAGACTTTCAGTGCAATTATGCATAGCAACTTGGATGGTACTTTTAAGTAGTTTGAATAATCTATGCGGCCAATCACATTCTGGAATCACACCAAAGTAGCACAGGAACCTTTTCCATAATCGTGTCATGCAGAGTTGCATTGATGTGAATGGACACCATTAAAAATGTGATTTCTATTGTCATGCGATTCTGTGTAACTCGAGTTGCAACAGTTCAGTTGTTGCACAACACAATCAGCTAGAATTTCTTGTATTCTGCATCCACCTTTCATTGTATTTAACAAACTAAAAGCATAACTACGGCCAAAATATTTTTTTCATTTTGGATAGAGCAGGGAAGGATTAGTTTCACTGCCACAGGAAGTCTATGTGGCTGGCAGTAAGATCTCAGTAGGAGGTTGTGAATATTGCTGTTGGCTGCATCTGTTATAGTTTATCAGGCTGGGGAAGGAAGTTTAGACACCTTTTTATCAGGGGGGATACATAGTCAGGATAAATGTACTTTATCTGAACATACACTTATTCTTTGTGTGTGCCTACACAGTTTTTCAATTATTGTATACATGCATTTGAGATATTGGTTGTTGTCCTCATTGCATCTACTTACTTGGATATTGGGCAGTGGAGGTAGGCAGTGCATTGATGGTAAGGGATGTATAATATGGCATAGCAGTGGTTGTGTTTTCTGCATCCACCTGGTGCGCTGATACCAATTGCTCAGTTGAATGGTTTGCACTCCTCTCTGTAACATCAGCTAAAACTTCATCCAGAATAGCAGATTGGGGGATAAGTGTTATAGGCTAAAAGCATGATTTAAAAAAAAGATGATATAAGGTGGGCACCGTTAAATTTGTACTCTATACATACAGTTTAAATGGCACGTATCAGAAAATATGGTAACTGCAATTGCTGATTTGTTTTGGAAGGTGCATGCCCATTACTGAAATTCCTACACAATTTCTTCTACAATGGAACAGGATTTAGTAACTGCTTTTACACCGGAACAGGTCCAGAAAATACTGCTCCTTACCTTGAAATCCTCAATCTACAGTTCTACACCACAGTCCAGAAGTCTAACTATAAAATTCTCTCTCATTACAGGACAGTACCTCATATAGAATACATATAATCACCATATCTGTCTCCGATGGGTGCGGGAGATGTAAGACAGTAGAAGGAACACTCCTCCACACCTTCTGGTCTTGCAATAAACTTAGTGATTTTTGGCATAACGTCAGGTAAATCTTCCTGCAATTTACCGATTACCATATTTTTTTAACCATCCCTCTTCCTCCCAAACAAGAACTCAATATCCACTAAAATATCGGAAATCTTAAGACACGTCCTAAATGCAGTCAATGTTTGTATTCCCGGTCACTGGCAAGAGGAACCCCCTCCTTGCAATCAGATGTGGTTCACTCCCATCAAAAAGCAATTTCAATAAGACATGACGCTAGTGAATCTGATTTCTCTATTCTCAGGAAGGCAAATGTTTATTGGCAAGAAATATCTGCACTGGTTTTCCTTATCATACATCTTTTCCTTCTCCCTCACCTCTTTTTTTTTTATCTCTCCCTTTCTTACGTCACTATGTTTGGGCCTTACTTTTCATGGTCCATTTGCCTTGTATACTCCCCCCCCCCCCCCCAGTGGTTCTCTAACTGCTTTCCTCCTGCTCTCTCCTTTTCCCCTTACCCGGCCTTTCTCCAGAACAGATATTCATCATCATTCTCCTAGTCCCAGCCTACCCATGCACCTTCATTCCTAGTTTTTTTTTTTCTTCTTTTCCTATATTTTTACTATTTCCCCTATGGTTCTTTTAAAGCAGTGGTTCTCAACTCCGGTCCTCGGGACCCCCCAACAGGCCAGGTTTGCAGGATAACTGAAATACATCACAGGTGACATCATTTGCTGCTCAGTGATTGCAGTATTCTAGTCTGCATCTCCCCAAGGTAATACTTAAAATCTGGCCTGTTGGTGGGTCCTGAGGACCGGAGTTGAGAACCACTGTTTTAAAGTGTTACTAAACCCACAACAGTAAAATCACTCTGTATATGCAGCATAGCATGCTTGTTATACTCACTGTGGAACTTAAGGGGTTAATCCTCTGCATTGTATAAAAAGTCTGTTTTATCCTGTATGCCATAGATCCTTCCCTCCTGCCCTGTCTGAGCAGCTAACACGGACAGGGTAGCCCACCTGCACATGCTCAGTTGTGTCTTTTATGCTGGAGAGAACATGTATTTGTTGGGCATGTATATAGGCTTAAGTGGAAATCTATTCCTTCCTGAACTCTCAGCATGAAGAAACTGTGCAGTCTTTTGTGTAAATGTGGTATACAGATCATCCCAAAAGGTATTTAGTGGCAATATTTTAATGTAAAAAGAAGATTTATAAGCTGTGGGCACTGTGGGGGGGGAGGGGGGTAGATGAACTATTTTCATATTACTGGGTTTAGTAACACTTTAACCTCCTGTTTTACCTACTGAAGTTATAAAAGAGCTTCTCAATCAGTGGAAACATGTACCTGAATACTCCTAATAGCTACCTTGATTAGCATTTTGTAATAAGACCAACAACAAATCTGATATAAAGTTGGATTTCTAAATTTGGCTCGATACCTGCTCTGCCTCATCTTTTGTAATATTGTAAAATTTTATTGTTGTATTCTGAATGTTTTTTCCCCAGTCTGTAAATTTGCAAATAATTAGTGAAATTGAAAAAATAGAAAGTACTTTACCTCCTCATTGGGTTCCCTTCCGTTTGGCAAAACTGTGTCTGCTTTAGCTATTGCAGTGGTTAGTTGGTCTCCAGATAATGTCTCAGAAACGTTGCCCAACATGACATTACTCACTATGGAATCGTCTTTTGGATGCTCTGCATCATCCTTATCATTGCGTCTGCCAACCTCTACAGCAGTGGTGTTCTTAGCTGCATCAGGCATAAGCCAACTTATTAAGTCCAAATCAGGCTTTAATTTGTCTGCTTCATTTAGGTTTGGATGGAGAAGATCCAGCTGAGGAGCACCATAATCATCTGGGTAGTCAGCAAGTTCCTCCAGACTGGGGTTCTTAATTAGGGAGGACAGATCCTTAAGGCTGGCCATATCCTCCTCTGGATCACTTTGATCCTCAAGCAAATATTTTCCATTAGGCACAACGTTATCATAGAGCGGTAATGAAATAAATCTCGGAGAAGGCCTAAGAACAAATGTTAAGTATGATTGCATGTGCTCGAATTTTTGGGGTTCACAGCTCTCTTTATGTTGGCAATCCACAATATAACATTGTCTGCCCAATAACCAGGCAAGGTCACAGCCTGAGTGGTTGCAACAAGCTATAGCACACTCTGACATAGTCCTGGCATTTGGAATTCGAATGAGGTGCGTATTTTGTAAATTAGCAGATATAGCTGCATTGACAAAGGAAGCACCCTCTCGGCACTGGTCACATAGATATCCTGGAGGATGTGAAAAAAAAAGTGTTATACAACACAATTGCCTAGTTTTCTTTTCTTTTTTTATTAATTGGGTATATCTTTTGTTGGGTTTTACAATTTTTAACATACAAAAATTAAACATTAACCATCCCCAATCACCAAATATAACAGTCATTACAGATATACAGTTAGCTAAACCAGTGAAAGCTATAGGGAGAACCATTTAAATCTCACAATAGTAATACAATCATAATATATTATTTAAGGATATACAGCATTGCATGTAATGTAACAAATGTATCTATAGTGCTACAAATTACCACTACATAATGAAGAAATATTATGGCTATGATTCCAATAATATTGATTATAAAATCAGCATACTGATGTTGACTGGTTATTTACCACAGTTTAATTATATATGACTAACAACTTCCTGACTTTCAATTAGTCAGGAGTATTTTATGAGTATATGGAGCCTCTCCGTGTTGAGGCAGTATGTTGGAGCATACAGCCTAACGCAGTAGTAGCATGTTAATAATTAGACTAGCCATTCTCAAACAGGGTCCCTTTAGAGGTTGCTAGGGGTTCCTTGAGCTATGGTTGATTGGCCTCCCATTTGATTGTGCCTTCATGGTTCTGGGGTCAATGTCACTTGGCAGAGCAGGCTGCATGAAACCAATCACCCTTTTAGCAGCCTGGAGAGGTTGCATTCTGACCACCACTGCAAGGGGGCATTCTTTCCACTAACCACCAATGAAAGGAGGCATTTTCTGTAAACAATGAACAATTACTGTTTTTTTTTTACCACACAGAATGTAGAATTTAATATTATTGAGAATTAACTTTCTGTATTTGGGGTATAATTATTTAATGCGAAAAACTAGCCAATAATTAAATTTGTCTTTTTTATGGATGTGATTGAAACATTTTTTTAGAGAGACGTATCATGAGATAAAATAAGTTAACTATAGCTGTTGCAAAAATCTTAGTGGGGTTTCATCAAGGAAAAAGGTTAATTGGCTGGGGTGCAATTTTGCTGCCCACAGCCTGCTCCTCAATACAGATAGGGTATTTTGTACATATATAATGCATATTTGTGTGCACATATTTTAGCACTAATTACAGTCTGAGGCTGGGTTCACACTGATGTGAATTGGATGCAGCTTTTTTCAAGAGACTGTGACCAGCTCTCTATCTCCGGAGCGGCTCCAATTCGATTTGCATAGGAGTCCTGTGCGTCTTCTGGTCCATTTCAGGTCCGAATTCAGCCAAAAATTTGGACTGAAATCGGACCTGAAACGGTGAATGGGGATGCATCAGACCTAGGGTTGCCACCTCATCCCTTTAAACCCGAACACATATGAATTACACAGGTTCTGAGAATAATTTAATGCAGATAAGGCACCAAGTGAGTTTAACCACTTAACAACCGCCCTATAGACAAATGACGTCTACAGGGCGGTTGCTTAATTCTGGGAGGACGTTATTGACGTCCTCCCAGAATCGCGCTTCCCGCGCGCCCACACGGGAACATCCGTGACCGTCGGGTCCGACTGATCACGGATCGTGGTGAATGGCCGCTGTGAGCGGCCTTTCACCACGTGATCGCGCCGTCAAATGACGGCGTGATCACATGTAAACAAGCCGGCGGAAGCGCCGTACAAGGGCACACCCGCGCGCCCTTCGCGCTAAGACCCTCCTGCAGTTATTGCAGGAGGGTCTTAATTCGTTGGCGGGACATCTGCAGTAAACAGATATCCCGCCAACAATTCACCAATTTGAGTGAACCACGGAATAGACGTAATTTAATAAGAGTCTTGGACACATTAAGTATACACAAGCCCAAATTTCCCTACTCCACCGTTGGGATCCAGACTACGTAGGGGTAAGTGGCAAAGTCCAGGCTAAAGTCAGGTTTAAAAACCGACTTAAGCCTGGACTTTACCTGGTCTTCTGCGTGTCCTGAGGATACGTTTAGCTTAACCTCGGCGAGGCCTCTATCTCTC
>BLSH010449190.1:1423819-1460325 GCA_018402905.1 Glandirana rugosa | reverse complement strand
TCTCAAGAAATGAGATAGGCCATCAGTAAATCAAGTGTGATCAATTTTCAGTGATTGGCACCATAACTTGTAGACTCTATAACTTTCACAAAGACCAAATAATATCCACTAATTAGGTTTTTTTTTACCAAAGATAGGTAGCAGTATAAATTTTGGCCAAAATGTATGAAGAAAAATTACTAATTTGCAAAATTTTATAACAGAAACGAAGAAAAATTCATTTTTTTACAAAATTTTCGGTCTTTTTTTTAATTATAGCGCAAAAAATAAAAAACCCAGCGATGATTAAATACCACCAAAAGAAAGCTCTATTTGTGTGAAAAAAAGGACGCAAATTTCATATGGGTACAGTGTTGCATGACTGAGTAATTGTCATTCAAAGTGTGGGAGCGCTGAAAGCTGAAAATTGGTCTGGTTGTTAAGGGGGTTTAAGTGCCCAGTTGTCAAGTGGTTAATTACCACCTTAATCAGCCACAGAAGATGTGTAATAAATATGTGTTCGGTTTTAAAAGAATGAGGTGGCAACCCTAATCGGACCCCTGCTGTGAGCCGCTATGAACCCAGCCTAAAGGTCATCTTAAGTCTATGTCAACTTTTAGTTTAGGTAACAGGTGATTAATATAGTCTTGGCTCACTTATATCATTTTATTTGAAGAAATGTAAAACCCATCCAGAGGAGGTAATAGTTGAAGCTAAAATGAACCTGACCTGGCCCAAAACATCCCTAAGGTAACACCTGTGCTGGAATGCAGATGACTTGTTGCCTGCAATTATCTGTAATGATCATAAATTGGAAACCTGAGTTTCTGTGGAGGCAATTTGTTTCTGAAGTCAAGATTTAGCCCACCCTTCTGGATCCTTGTCCTACCTCCTGTCAACCAAATTTAAAATGCCAGAACTTCAATGAGCAGTTAAAACTCCATGTAAAGTATGGGTCGAGGTTCCTAGGGGTTCAATAGGGATCAGTCGGAAGACTAACACAAGTACTTGCCAGCACTGCATGGTGCCTGGACACTGTTATTACCAGCTTTGATAAAAATGTGATGAAAACCATTCATTCAATTATACTTCTTCACACATATTAAATACAAGTGAATTGTTTTACCGGTAACAGTGCACAACCAGATAAACCAAGTAGAAAGGCACAGAGTCATGATGCTGGGTTACTTCACCGTGTACTTCAATTCTCTCTCTTAGCCTTTTGTGGCTTATTCATATTCTTGTATTATGCCTGTAATATAAGAAGAGAATAACATGAATGTTACTTTAGAAAAAAAGAAAAAATGGCAGGTAAAGTTTCAGAACATTTAACAGCAGACAATTCTGTGTTTGTCATATACGCCCCCAAACACATTCAGTATGACCCTAACCGCATGTAGGCCGGTAGAGTCCCCTTTTCGGGTTGCTCCTCAGAGGTGGAATGATGAAGAAGGGTTTCCTGATGTAAAGGTGGGAGGAGCCCAGATCTGATCTCTGGTCTGTGCAGAAGAGGGGTCCCGGAGAGGGTTTTCGTGTGCTCTTTCCTTTGGGGGAGTGCCAACTGGCAAACTATGCTAAAGTTATGTTATGAATGAACACAGTGAGTGATCAGTACCATGTTCATTCAGAAAAGGAAGGGTCCAGGAAATTACACTTTCACTATCAAACCATGGTTCCTATTTTCTTCATCCTGCTATCAATCTACATAGTGTGCCACTATCAAACCACTTGCCACTATCAAACCCTTCATTTCGCCACACTGCACTCCTACTATTCCCATTTTTAACTGTTAGGCTAGGTTCACAGCTATGCAGGTTGTGGTTGATGCATTTTTATGGTGCATTTTGTGTTTTTTCACACGCTTTTTTGATGCGTTTTGGAGAGGTGTCTATTTTCATGCAGGAGAAACCAGAAAAACTCAGCGGAGATGCGTCAAAATGCAAGCACTGTGATTTTGATGCGTTATAGCAGAACTATACAAAATTTTTTTTTCTTTTTGGATAGAGTAAGGGGGTTTATAGCCCCTGTCAGATTATTCCTCACCAACTGTGGCCCATTGCAGAGATTTCTCTCCACTTCTTGTTCCATAGCCAAACAGGAAGTGAGAGGAAATCCCTGCAAATGAAGGGAATTTTTTTGGGGGCCCCCAGGTCACCAGAACGAATGTCCCGGTTGGAAGATTTCCCCTCTATTACTTTTCTGGGGACAGCCCAAAATGTAAGATTTTCTTTTACTTTCACTTTCAATGAGAATTGTAAATAGGACAAATAGAGAGGGTGAATCTCCTTAAAGTGGTAGTAAACTCTACATCTTTACTCATGTCCATTTGAAACCTTAATTAAAGTCTTACATGTAGATTCCTTTAGCTGTTTTTTGATATGCACCATTTAGTAGATTTTGTCCTGTTCCCCTTGTGACTACGTCATTTGCACATGCGCAGTATTTTTGGCACATAGTCCTTACTCCCCGGCATCGTAGTTTAGTCCCGTGAGAGCTCAGACTATGTTCCCTTCATGTCACTAGGCTTTGCTACATATTACCGTGCATGTAGGGATTGCAGCGGTGATGTAGCAGAAGGGCGGAAGTAGGCTTCGGAATGACATCAGTAAGTTTCCCAAAAGATGGTGCCACTTTGGCAGCATCCTGACAAATGCAACATCGGGTGAAATAAAAATAAGGACACTAATGACGCTATAACATATGTGGTTAGTTTGTAATGTGGATTGGAGTACAGATCTGTGTTTAACAGGATTGGGCACACCAAGTTTTCTACCGCTTTAATGGGGGCACAGACAGCAATAAAAACTAACACATGTTCTAATCCATCTCTGCTCTGTCAAAACTAAAAAAAAAAAAAAGTTTTGCTTTTAGTTAAACATTTATCCCATTCTCTAGGCCCCAGCACTAAGATATCTTGCAAATTTCAAGCTAACTGACTTCTAATGTTTCCAGGTATTGTAGCAATGGTCTTTGCAGGATTTTACTTTAAATTGAAGGCCTATAACAGCAAGCCCAAAACAAAGCAACAGTAGGACCCTAGGTAATATAAGAACTTCATTTCAGAGACGGGTGATACTCACGCAGTCGGGCTCTCAATCAGCGCCAATGCAGAGCACTGAGAGATTGCTCTGGGCAGCCATCTCATGAGTCCTGGGTCTTCCTGTACATCCTCCCCCCTGCCCAGCCAATACGATCGCTTCTCGGCCAATCAAGCTCCTCCTGCTTCCTGATTGGCTGGGAGAAGCAGGAAGGCAATTGTGAATATTAATTTGCTAATATCACACAACTGGGTGGGCTTGGGGCGCAGTGCTCTGCGCCCCCCAGCCCACCCTTTTTTGAAGGCAATTAGAGTCTCAGGCTCTAATCATGTGCTTAAAAAAAACCCCATTGGAATCCATGCGTCCGATGCCCTGCAAGTAGATTAGGGGCCAGGCGCATGGATTAGGGGGGCGGTGCCCCGTATGGAGTGGCCGCCACTGGTCCCATGGCTGTCAGAATACATTAATCAGTGGCTACAGTTGCTAATTGAGGAAAAATTTCCACTTAACAACCGCGCCATAGCCGAATGACGGCTACATCGTGGTCTGTTAATTCTGGGAGGGCATACAATGACTTCTTCAGAGTGATCAGGAGCTGGAATGTCTGCTTGGGGAAGCTGGACATGTTCCAAAGGTCTCGACAAACCAGGGCATTGCTTGTTTGGAGCAATTGATGGGCCTCTCTTTCTATGCGGGACATATCTCTTATTGCCTGTCACTTCATCTTAAATTTCCTGGCCATACCTCACGTCAGCACACAATGGGTTAACACCTCTTGCAGGTGCTCACATGACCACCTGTAACTAAATGAATAAAAGACAGCCCCTCCCCCACTAAGGTGTTCTTTTTTTCTGGTCTGCTCCAGGCCACCTGTGGATTGCAGTTGGTAAGTAGTTTGTTTGCTGGATATCCCCCATACCAAACTTGCCCCTCTATGTTTAGCCACTCATGGAGTTGGAAGACCCAGAAAATTGGATGTAAACCTTCCTAAAACTGGGTATCCCTTGTGCCGGGAGCGGGCAATGTTGCTTGTACAGCACTTCTACAGGTGTGGTGTGAGGAAGCTCTGCAATGTCACCATTGGAGTTTTTCCTGTCTTGTATAGGTAGCATGCCGCTCTCCTGGCTTTGTTGTCAGTCTGAGAGGTGGTGGATGATGTCACAAAGGGTAGGGGGATGGGGGCGTGGGGTAGCGTCTGGCAGTCACCAAGCAGCAGCAACAGACTTAGAGCAGGCAGATGATCTGATTTCTCTCCATCTCTCCGCTGTCCTGTCAGTTTTCTCTTGTGTGGTGAGGACTTATTGCTGTTTGCTCCCCTGCTGTGCTGTGTTCCCGGGGGTTAGACACTCTGACTGTTTTTTGTCTCCTGTCTGCTCCTGGAAGCCTGCCTGGGCTCACCTGCTACTACTTGTGAAGTAAGTGGATGAAAGCAGATAGGCTTTAAAGGGACAGTGTACCTGTTTTTTTTTGTGACAGAATCATATTTTTTTGCCTGAGCCCACCACACCTGTCAGTGGCACAGAAGATTAGCAAAGGTACGAGGGGGCAGCGTGGGAAATGTCTTCTGTTGGTTTACCAGGGTGAATAGATTGGCATTCAGGTATTAGACCTTTCTGACCAGGAACAGGTGCAAGCTCCTTCGATCTGAGGGGTGGCATCTTTGGGGTAGTTGTGCCAGGATTCAGTGGAAGATGTATGTGAGACAGCTAGCCTTTTACTCGACTTTACGGCATGCAGTCAAAGTTCTGCAAGGTTTGGGATGAGACCTATAAATATTTCTTGTCTTTGGCAGTTTTTCCTTGATTGTCAATGTTCCTTTTCATGTGTTCTCTCCCGCCCATTTATTCAGCTAGTTATATCCCATTGTGTGCTGACGTGAGGTATGGTAAGGAATATGGAAAATTGTTATCAAATACTTATCCTAATTTTCCTTTCCTGGCCTATCCTCACGTCAGCACAGGACTCCCTCCCTAGTGGCCTGTCGCAGGCTAAGTTATCGAACACCTTAGTGGGGGAGGGGCTGTCTATTATTCAGCTAGTTGCAGGTGGTCATGTAAACGCCTGCAAGAGGTGTTAACCCATTGTTCGCTGACGTGAGGATAGGCCAGGAAAGGAAAATTACGGTAAGTATTTGATAATAATTTTCCATAATCCCAGCGTTCAGTCTCAATTAACGGAACGTGTCCCGTGGGCCGGCTGGGCACTTGCCCTCTTGGGCTATCAGGGCAATTGCGTCCTTGTGAGTTATCTTAGTGACATCTGGAGGAGAAGTTTTCAATTTTTGTCTTCCCTTCCCCCTTGCTGCATTGGTCCTCCAACGAGTGTGTACTGGGAGATATATGTCACAAGTATGGGTCAAACTCTCTGAAGAAGTGGTCTACTCCACGAAAAGCGTATTGTTTCTCCGATACATCGGACCAGCTGAACTCCACTGTTCACAAGTTATGGCACGTTTGTCCTAACGTTTGTTCTATATTTTAAAAATCCACCATGCCTCTTATTAAATACCTTGGAATGTCTACTTTCATTTGGGGGAGATTTGTACTTTCCTGGCTTGTTAGTGTCTCAAAAATTGAGATACCCGTCCGTACATCAGGTGTGATCAATTTTCAATGATTGGTACCATAGGTTGTAGACTCTATAACTTACACACAGACCAAATAATATACAATGATTTGGATTATTTATACCAAAGATATATAGCAGTATAAATTTTGGCTAAAATCTATGAAGAAAAAATACTAATTTGTAAAATTGTATAACAGAAATGAAGAAAAATGCATTTTTTTTTACTAAATTTTCAGTCTTTTTTTCATTTATAGCGCAAAAAATAAAAAAAACCCAGTGGTGATTAAATACCACCAAAAGAAAGCTCTATTTGTGTGAAAAAAATTTAACTCGAGTAAAGTGTAGCATGACTAATTGTCATTCAAAATGTGAGAGCACTGAAAGCTGAAAATTGGTCTGGTTATTAACCAGTTCCACATTGCCTACTGTCTATTTACGGTGGCAGTGTGGACGCTGGGCGCGAATTGCCGTAAAAAAAGCGGCAATCTGCGAGTGGCCGCTAGGGGGCGCACGCGCCTGCCGCACTCCTGAGGAGTGTGCCCGCAGGTCGGTGTCCGCCGGCGAGCTGCGATGAGCGGCCACAGGCAAAGAACGGGGAACCGCTGATGTATATAGTGGGGGCATGGGAGATCTACTGATCCCCGTCACTGGGATCAGTTAGATCTCTCATGCCCATGGTAGTCCAGTCCCCCCACAGTAAGAACACGCCCAGGGAACATAGTTAACCCCTAGATCTCCTCCTGCAGGTTAACCCCTTCCCTGCCAATGACATTTACACAGTAATCAGTGGACATTTAAATTTCTGATTGCTGTATAAATGTCATTGGTCCCAAAAAAGTGTCAAAAACGTCCAACATGTCCGCTGCAATATCGCAGTACCTTTAAAAATCGCAGATCGCCGCCATTACTAGTAAAAAATAAAAGCCCCAAAAATGAATTCTCACCATCCGTAAACGTGGCCACTTTTGGGCAAACCAATCAATAAACGCTGATTGCAATTTTTTTTTATGACAAATGTAAGGAAGAATATAAATCGGCCAAAACCGATGAAAAAAAAAAATTATATTTTTTTTTTTTTGGATTTGTATTTTAGCAAAAAAGTAAGAAATTTGTTTTTTTTTTTGCAAAATGGTCGCTCTTCTTTTGTCTATAGCGATGATCAGAAATGATGCAGAGGGGATCAAATACCACCAAAAGAAAGCTCTATTTGTGGGGAAAAAAGGACGCAAATTTTGTTTGGGTACAACGTTGCACGACCGCGCAATTGTCAGTTAAAGCGACGCAGTGCCGAATCGCAAAAAGTGCTCTGGTCCTAACCTGGGAAATTCTTCCGGGGCTGAAGTGGTTAAAGGGGTTTAAGTGCCCAGTGGGCAAGTGATTAATCAACTTCTGTCTAGTGGGGATAGACAAACACTGATCAAAATTCGGCCATGCCCTGTTGAACTGGACAAATTTCGATCAGTTTATAGTCATCTTTACAGACAGGTGCCAGGTAGATGACCTTGGTTCTTCTCCTGAGATATAATTCTGTAAAAGATGGGCTCTTAAACCTTTAAATTTGAGGACCCATGTAAGAAAATTCTTACCTTACTGGAACCCAAGAACAAAATTTTTACCAAAATGTCAAAAAAGCCATACAGATAACACCACTGCAATACATTGTTGCCTAAACTGGTAGTATAACGCTACCTATCTACCCACAGCTACTGTCTTACAAGCTGACTCCTCCAGAGTCAAAACAGTGATTCTTGAAACTTTCTACCTTGCCATTAAAGAATTCCTTGGGTTTGTTCTCTGTGGCTGTAGGTGTTTTATTAAAACATATTTTTAGTTTGCTACATTTAGGCTTAATGTACGCGGGGCGTTGTTTAACCTCTCCTGAACGATTCAACTTGACAGCTAGAAACCGACGTTTAAAAATGTCCTTTTAGCCGCGTTTACATGCTGCGTTTAGCCATGTTTGTGTCTAGATGTGTTTTTTTTTAATGAAAACCGCCTGTAAACGAAACGCTGCTAAACGCGAATTACTGTGTTTAACAGCATCTACAAGCTGTTACAGGTGTTTGGCATTTCAAATGCCTCTGTACATCCATCCTGAACGCATTTCTTTGTTTTCCAAAAAATGCTTCTAAACTCTGCCTAGAAACGGCTAGAAACGACCCTGTGTGCATATACTGATAAGATAACTTAGAGAATAATTTAGGGGCAGCTGAAAAAAATGCCCAACTGCTCCTAAATGTCAGTTTACCAGCAGTAGTGTACACGAGGCCTTAAAGTACAACTAAAGGCAACATACATATTTTAGTAAATCCTCATATAAATACCTGAAATTTTCACATGGTAATAAACATATTAACTGAAATTATTATTTTCCTACCATATAGCTGCAACTGTGGTCTGTAATCCCCCCATTCATTCCTCCTTTGCTACACACTGCTAGTGATGATGGGAGGAGTTGAGCAGAGCTCAGATGTCATTTCCATTCAATTAAATAGCTTGGCTATCTCTCAGTCCTCCTGCCTTCTATGATGCTCAGTCTATTTTACATAACACACACCCATCTGCCAATCAATAGCTGGGTGTGTGTTATGTAAAACAGGCACAAGTCATTACAGACAAGCTAGGTCTAGGATCTAAAGCAGTGGGCGGGCCAAGGAGGGACATAGGTGGGAATGGGCGGAGCTTCACTGGCTGATCGTGGGCAGAGCCTGATCGGGATTCTGTGTAGAATTAAATCCCTCAGCTTCCCATGTGGTACAAGAGCCCCTCCCCCACTGATGTCAGGACGTTTTTGCAGAGAAATAGACGCAAATGGGGACAACAGGAGTTCAACACAGGCAGTTAGAAAACCAGGAAGTAAAGTTGTCACTTCATTAAAGGAAGTGCACATGAGAGCAGGAAACAAGATAGATATCTCACTATCCTTACTGCTTTTTGCAAAACAAATAGTGACATGTATAGGACATAGTAACAGACTATATAGGTAAATAACATATTGATTTTTTCATTTTGACCATAGTTCTTCTTTAAGGCTTCTATTGCTACAAACTTTCCCAAATAGCACACATTGCAGAAATAAAATCTTGGTTATATTTAATTTTCTGTTTCAGTCATTTTTATTGGATATATCACGGATAATAATGATAAAGTTATCAATCAAACATTGTGTTTCACAGAGGTACAATGTTAAACTGTAATATGCACTACATATGCAATCATTCCCTAAAAGTAAGCAGTAGACTTCCATAACCTTACAGCTATTTGCGGGTCACATAAAAAACTTATAACAGCTACCTTTCCCCACATAGGTGGGTATTAAGAGTGGCGGCCCCTCCTCAAAAAATCCAGAGTGTAGGGGGAACACAGTCCTTGGTATAGATGATATGGGGAGCTACTTGCTGCATCGCGAGAGACACAACCCCATAGGAGGGGGTCAGCAAGAGCCCCTTCACGTATATGGAACTACTGTGGAATGTTGTATAAACATAAAGTCAGAACAAAAAAAAGAGAGAACAGAGTGGAAAGGAACAAGGTAACAGTTTAGAGCCAGGTTGTAGTTTCCATAAGTAGTAGACATTTCCAGCTAGTGCTGGAATTTTTGCCCTTTTCACCCCACAATCTTGTCTGGATAATTGCCCCCGCCATCCACCTCGCATGTGCTAAGCCTTACCAATCATTTCAGTGACCCAATTTGTGATCCATAGTTTAAGAAACACTGCTGCCGCTATCAATAGATGGATTTGTTAATATGTATGATATATATCTCACAAAAGTAAGTACGACCCTCACATTTTTGTAAATATTTTATTCTATCTTTTCATGTGACAACACTGAAGAAATTACACTTTGCTACAATGTAAAGTAGTGAGTGTACATCTTGTGTAACAGTGTAAATTTGCTGTCCCCTCAAAATAACTCAACACGCAGCCATTAATGTCTAAACCGCTGGCAACAAAAGTGAGTACACCCCTAAGTGAATAAGTCCAAAATTGGGCCCAATGAGCCATTTTCCCTCCCCGGTGTCATGTGACTCGTTAGTGTTACAAGGTCTCGGGTGTGAATGCGGAGCAGGTGTGTTAAATTTGGTGTTATCGCTCTCACTTTCTTATACTGGTCACTGGAAGTTCAACATGGCACCTCATGGCAAAGAACTCTCTGAGGATCTGAAAAAAAGAATTGTTGCTCTACATAAAGATGGCCTAGGCTATAAGAAGATTGCCAAGCAGGGGAGGGCTGGGCCGGGGGGCAAGGTGGCAATTGCCCCCCAGGCCACCCTAACTTACGTTCAAAATGGTCAACAGCCACTGCCCGCTCACACTTTTTTCTTCTTGTGGAGGAAGGAAGTAGGGGCCAGGGGCGCAGCCACCAAATAACTGCAGGCAAACAGGGGAGCGCCCAGGGCCGGACCTACCATGGATCCCACTGGATAGGTACGTATTCTAGCAAGGTATTTGGCTAGAAGAGGTAAATTTAGTCAGACCTGACTGTAATGTGCAGGCCTGAATGTTTTGATCTGGGCTGGGAGGAGAAGCTCAGGAAGGATTGGGTGGACTTAACAGATGAAGTCACCAGAACCTCCCACTTCTTTCGAGAAACCTGGAGGTTTTCTGGTCAGAAAGCTGGGAGATGGGTGGAGCCACTTGGAGTGTTCTAAGGAGCCCTGACCAATCCCCAAGCAGGGTTGGCAGAGGGCAGGCCTCCTTAAATACTCAGAGTCAGCCCAATCTGGAGGAGTAGCGTCGGGTGGAAATCTGGAGATGTAGCAGAGGCGCTGTGGTGCAGGCCCCTACCCGGGAGGTCGCCCCCAGTCTGGGGAGGGTGACCTTGGGGCCTGGCTGTTTGGGTGCAGCCATTAAGGAGAGTGATTTCTGGAGCAGCACAGGAGGAGTGAGAGACTTTAAAGTATCCACCGATGCGGTGAGTGACGGTCCTAGGGACTGGAAGAGAAAGTGCTGGAGCAGGCTGGGAGAGGAATGGTGGACAGTCTGTGGGAGCCAAAGCGCAGGTCAATGGGACCTGGAGGAGGATGGGCTGGGAGTTGTAGTCCGTCAAAATCCCGGTTAGCACTAAAATACTTTGCTGCACATTCAGGGGCCCATGATCCTTGGCCTGTAATGGGTGTTCCTGAGATCCTGCTGAAACAGGGTAGGCCTCACCACGTGCTAACCATGGTGAAGAGGAATGTATTGAGAACGCTGATAAATTTCCTTTCAGGCTGGAAAAGTTGTGAGTTGGAGAGAAGCAAAGGAGTGTAAAGCTGTGAGTTCCGGATAGTGAGAGAACTGTAAGAGAAACGGTCAGCAATTGAAGTGCTGGAGAGTTGAGATGAGCAATAGTCTGCAGAGGGAGAGTCTGCAGTGAAGTGTGCATATACAGGCTTGTATATGCAATCCTTGTACCATAATTCCTTGGGCATCCCACAGTTACCCCTTATCCCCATCCAAGTTATTTCCCCCAAATAAAACAACAAAAACAAGAACCGGCCTGGTCAGTGTCTACGGATGTGTGATATATGGTGTGATTGAGGTCAGCTATCAGGTGAACCACAACTAACAGCCACTCTCAAGGGAGCACATGGCTACATGGCCATGGCACATGGCTACATATTTTAAGCTCATACTTTTATTGTGTGAATATAAACTTCTTTTTTATTGTTGGGGCATGGAAGGTTTTCGAAGAATTGACCAAGCCCTGTTTTCAATAATGTTGGGAACCACAGCTTTAGAGACCTTTCGAGATCCTTTGTAAAGTTTCTTCTCTAGCACTGCCAATTATCCGTCATGCTTACATACATCAATATATTACTTTACAACGTATATTTCACATCTCCCAAAATGGCTGTCTGATTTAAGCTTATTCAAAAGCTACAGTAACAGATCCTTTCCATTACCAATAGAAGTACAGTACATTACCAATTCTAAGTATAGCATTGGATTGCACGTTACTAGTAATTGAATTGCTAAGTGTATGTATAATGCAGATGGTACTGATAGAACCTTCTTGTAGCTGTCAGATGATTGACACACAAACCTTATTTTACAAGTAGGACTGATCGGGCAGAAAAATGCATCATGGCAATATTGTGTCTTTCTAATCACCCTGATCCAATATTGCACATAGAGCATGATAGTGCAGTTTCTGGCCTTAGGATGATAACAGACACAGAGATGTCAATGGTTCGTGATTAGCCAGGCAAGACTAATGGTTGCTTTAGAAAAGAAAGGCACAGTGCATTGTTTCCTACCTGGTAAGCTGATGGTGCAAATGAGATGCTCGCAGTTGCTTGTTAGTCAGTACGGCCATACATCCCTTGCAGCCTGATGTCTTCCTCTCAATGTCTGTCTCTTGTTCATAGATGAGCTGGAGGTGAGGAGTGGTGGAGCTGCTGATGCTGCAGGGGGTGGGAGGTGGGGCTGGGACACAGAAGATCCTTGCATCCTTATGTGTACAGATGATGGCAGATAAGGAGGAGGCTCTCACTGATTTTAATGTGCTGCATGCTTTACAACAGGCCTTACATTACATATTAATGACAGTGCAATGACAAGCAGTTTTACTCATATGACATGTGGATGATGACAAATCCAATTTAAAGAAGCCCTTTATCCCCGAACAAGCTGCTGTTGCATGCTGCTCTGCATGAACATCCCCAAACATCATTTGTACAGTAGATTTTTATTTTGTTAACATGCATTTCCCCTGAACCCATTTACTATCTTTCAACAAACACTGATGACATAGGGCTCAATTCACAAAGCGGTATATACCTCTTTAACCACTTCAGCCCTGGAAGGATTTATCCCCTTCCTGACCAGAGCACTTTTTTTGCGATTCGGCACTGCGCCGCTTTAACTGACAATTGCGCAGTCGTGCGACATTGTACCCAAACGGAATTGACGTCCTTTTTTTCCCCACAAATAGAGCTTTCTTTTGGTGGTTTTTATTTTTTGCGCTATAAACAAAAAAAGCGACAATTTTGAAAAAAAATATATATTTTTTACTTTTTGCTATAATACATATCCAAAAAATATATATAAAAAAATGTATTCATCAGTTTAGGCCGATATATATTCTTCCTCATATTTTTGATAAATAAAATTGCAAAAAGCGTTTGATTGGTTTGCGCAAAAGTTGCCACGTTTACAAACCATGAGAATTCATTTAAGGCAGTTTTATTTATTTTTTATTGGTAATGGCGGCGATCTGTGATTTTTATCTGGACTGTGATATTTCGGCAGACAGATCAGACATTTTTGACACTTTTATGGGACCATTGACATTTATACAGCGATCAGATCTAAAAAGAGCCACTGATTACTGTATAAATGTTATCGGGAGGGAAGGGGTTAACCTGCAGGGGGCAATCAAGGGGGTTAACTGTGTTCCCTGTTTGTGTTCTTACTGTGTGGAAGCTGGGCTGGCAGGGGCATGACACATCTAACTGATCCCAATGACAGGGATCAGTAGATCACTGTCATGCCCACTGACATGATGTGAACATGGCGGTTCCCTGTTCTTCCTCTGTAGAAGGTGATCACGGGTTGCCGGTAGACATCGAGTCTGCCCGACCTGCGGGCACACTCAGGGAGCGTGCGGCAGGCAGGAGAGCACGCCGGCAGCGGCGCACACCGCCCACCCGTAACTGCAGCTGCGCAGCGGAGCCAACTTGCTGCAGTAAATGTATGTGAGGCGGTCGGCAAGTGGTTAAGAAATGCGTTAAAATGTTGCATAGAGTTTTAAGAGAATTGGCATTCACCAAAAAACGCTTGTAATACCGCATTCTGTATTTTTCCGAAATATGCAGTATTTATCTCATTGAACAGTCTGGTGGGATGGATACAGTGGAGAAGAATTAGAACCCCATGTCCGTTTTTATTGCTAATAAAGAGGTAAAATGTTTTAAACTGTAGAATCATGCCAACTCACTAATGGCCCTTATACACGATCAGAAAATCATAATAAAAATACAGCTTTCAAAGCGTTTGTAGGATAATTTGACCATTAGTACAGAGCTTTCGAGAGCTGATCACTACAGTTCATCTGATATTATCCAATGGGACAAGCACGAAAATTTTTCTCGCACAAGACCAGATCGTACGATTTTCATTTAATCAGTACATTTGTCGTTTAAAAATGCAATACAAACACACTACAACACATGACATCACTTCCAAATTTTTATTCTGTCGTATGAGAATTTTCGTAACTTCAGTTAACTCTTCATTTTCGATATGAGACTATTGAACGGAAGATCATTTGTCGGATAATCTCATTGTTTGTACTAGGCATTAGTCAGTGTAGTCCATGCAGCATGTGTATTAATAAAAGAAAAAACGTGACTAAAATACCAGTCAAAGGAAGCTGCTTTCACAGGACACACGTGGTATAAAAAACAAGTTCAATAAAGTAAATACAAAATATCTTTATAAATGTCAAATATTGAATGAAAATAGCATAAAAAAAAAAAATCACACACATATACAGTATAAATACCTTTCTTCCAACAATAAAAAAATCTAACGTAATTTTTATTGGTGGAAGAAGGGTATTTTATACAGTATCTCACAAAAGTGAGTACACCCCTCACATTATATAACAAACTTGATCAGGTATCATACAGCACATGCACCTTAGGAGATCTGGCTCAGTTTGTTATAGCAATAGAACACCTGCTTGCATGACATGTCCATACCTCCCAACTTTCTGAGATGGGAATGAGGGACACTTAATAGCAAAAGTATGTAGGTATAGGACACACCCTTGCCACGCCCTCCTAAAAGGAAAATTGTACAAAAAAATGATTGGTTAAACCCACAAGTGCTTTTTTTTTTACCATTAATATTCGTTTATATTGACTTTTGGAATTTACAAATGCAACAATTTAGAAATTGGATGAATGGTTTAGCACTGGGAAACGCTTTTTGATAGATAAATAGTGCCTTTTATATACAACTATATAGATCAGATCAAAATGAGGGACAAATCAGGAGGAAAGAGGGACAGGGGGACTTTGCTCCAAATCAGGGACACTTGGGAGCTATGCCTGTGCGAGATAAGGATGCCACATCATCCCTTTATTCCAGGACACATATGAATTACACAGGTTCTGAGGCTAATTTAATGCAGATAAGGCACCAGGTGAGTTTAACCTCCTCCTATCCGCGCCATAGCCGAATGACGGCTACAGCGCGGCTCTAAAATGCCGGGAGGACGTCAATAGACGTCCTCCCATTTGGCTCGTGCTGGGCGTGCTCCCGTGGGCGCGAGCTCGTGCCGCCACACGCTGCGGGAGCGTGCCCGCGGGTTGGGCGGACCCGATGTCTGCCGGAGACCCGCGATCTCCTTACAGAGAGGAGGAATGGGGAACCACCAAAGTAAACACGGCGGTTCCCCGTTCTGTGAGGGAGGGCATGCCAGGTCTACTGATCCCTGTCACTGGGATCAGTTAGATCTGTCATGCCCCTGTCAACCCCGCCCCCCCCACAGTTAGAACACACCCAGGGAACATAGTTAACCCCTTCACTGCCCCCTGCAGGTTAACCCCTTCACTGCCAATGACATTTATACAGTAATCAGTGGACATTTAAATTTCTGATCGCTGTATAAATGTCATTGGTCCCAAAAAAGTGTCAAAAACGTCTGACATTTCCGCCCCGATATCGCAGTCCCGATAAAAATCACAGATCGCCGCCATTACCAGTAAAAAAAAAAAAAATAATAATAATAAAAACGCCATAAATCAATGTCCATAGTTTGTAGGCGCTATAACTTTTGTGCAACCCAATCAATAAACGCAGATTGCAATTTTTTTACCAAAAATATGTATAAGAATAAATATCGGCCAAAACCGATGAATAAATTTGTTTTTTTATTTTTGGATATTTATTATAGCAAAAAGTAAAAAATAGTTTTTTTTCAAAATTGTCGCTCTTTTTTTGTTTATAGCGGCGATCAGAAATGACGCAGAGGGGATCAAATACCACCAAAAGAAAGCTCTATTTGTGGGAAAAAAAGGACGCAAATTTTGTTTGGGTACAACGTCGCACGACCGCGCAATTGTCATTCAAAGAGCGACAGCGCTGAAAACTGAAAATTGGTCCGGGCAGGAGGGGGGTTTAAGTGCCCAGGAAGGAAGTGGTTAATTACCACCTTAATCAGCCACAGAACCTGTGTAATTAATGTGTGTCCTGGATTAAAGGGATGATGTGGCAACCCTAGTGCGAGATCAAGTGCAGATGTCATCAGTGTGTCGGTGCAAAATTAGGAAGAAGCAGCCAGCCATAGCAGGAACAGACCTCGGCCACTGCAGAAAGTAAAAGACTGAGGCACATCCCTATTACAAATTTTATTGCTTTTTAAATTCAGATCGTATTGCTGTTGTCAGTTTTTATTGGGGGTAGGGTTTAAAGCAGAGCTCCACCCAAAAGGGGAAGTTCCGCTTTAAGTACCCCTCCCCTGTCACATGTGGCATGTTATTTTTGTTTGGAGAGGAGCAAGTACCTAGTTTTGACAAGTACCCACCCCTAGGCGATCCGAGCGGAAGTTCTCCTCCTGCAGTCTTCTGGGACATGTCACAGGTCCCAGAAGACTGCCAGAAGATTCAGGAGGCACATCGCGATTTGCGCATGCGCAAGGTGCACCTGGCTGTCACAGCCAGGTGCCCACAGGTGAGATGCCAGAGCTGGGAGCAGAAGAGGGAGGGGATGGATGGCTCGGGTGAGCACATCACTGGATCCTGGGACAGGTGAGTGTGTTTACTAGTCAGCAGCTACAGTTTTTGTAGCTAATGACTTTTAATAAACACAAAAACAACTGGAGCTCCGCTTTAAACTTTTTATTAAAACTAGGAATACAAGGTAGAATAGCTTCAAAGCCAAACTGCACGCACAAAAACCCTTGCAGTGGATTGGCTATTATACCAATCCAATAACCTCATGATTTTCAAAAATTTGGAACAGGCGTCTATTTTTATTACTTCACTTGGTGCATGCTTGTTTAGAGACAGCAGGTCAGAAAGAATCAGTCAATGGTAGCCAATCAACTAGGATTTTCAAAAGCAAGTAATTTCCGTTAGTATACATTTACTTTAAATCAGCCTGGAATTTTCCCTATGCATTATGCACAATACATTTTGATTTACTGCTCTCTAAATTGTTCATCAGAGACCCTTTTAGGGCAGATTCACACTAGTGCCTTGTGGTAGCGTGCAGTAAAATGCTAATTATACAGAGAGTTAAACCTAGTACACACGGTGCGATGGTTGTACGACCGAACGGCCCAAATCGTATGTTGGCTCATGTATCTGGGTCAGCTGATCACCTCCCATGGCTTCCGCTATCATTTTATATGCCGATGAGACCCAAATCTATCTCTCTATCCCTCAGCTCACCCCATCAGTCTCCTCACAGATCACTGCCTTACTAACAGACCTATCAGCCTGGATGTCACAGCACTTCCTCAAACTGAATCTATCTAAAATGGAGCTCATGATATTTCCTCCCCCACGTGCCCCTTCCCTTGACTTCTCTGTTAAGATCAATGGCACAACTATTAGTGCTTCCCCACATGCCAGGGTGCTAGGGGTAACCCTAGACTCTAAACTGTCCTTTCAAGACCACATCCAATCCCTGTCCAAATCATGCCGCCTCAGCCTACACAACATCGCTAGAATATGCCCCTCTTTAACCAATGAGACCACCAAGCTTCTAATTCACTCTCTGGTTATCTCTCGCCTCGACTACTGCAACTCTCTCCTCATTGGACTACCTTTGCACACTTTATCCCCCCTTCAGTCAATAATGAATGCTGCTGCAAGACTTATCTACCTTGCCAACCGCTCAGTGTCCTCCACCCCTCTCTGCCAATCTCTCCACTGGCTTCCACTCACCCAACGTATAAAATTCAAAGTACTAACAATAATTTACAAAGCCATCCACAACTCTGCCCCCAGCTACATCTCTAACCTAGTCTCAAAATACCTACCAAGCCGCCCTCTTAGGTCCTCCCAAGACCTCCTTCTCTCTAGCTCCCTTGTCACCTCCTCTCATGCTCGCCTCCAGGATTTCTTGAGAGCTTCTCCCTTCCTTTGGAACTCCCTACCCCAATCAGTCCGACTGTCTCCTAATCTATCCATCTTTAGACGATCCCTGAAAACTTTTCTCTTTAAAGAATCCTATCCTGCTTCTACCTAATACTCTTTCTTTCTACATGAGCTCATCCCCCACAGCTTTTACTTTTTGTATCACTTGACCCTCCCTCTTAGATTGTAAGCTCTAACGAGCAGGGCCCTCTGATTCCTCTTGTACCAAATTGTGATGTAACTGTACTGCCTGCCTTCATTTTTTGTAAAGCGCTGCACAAACTGCTGGCGCTATATAAATCCTGTATAATAATAATAATAATAAATCTAGCGTACTGACATGCACTAAACGATCGTACGACCAAGCCGAAGGTAGTGACGTGTTATGAACGTATAAAGAGAAAGTTCATGTGCCGTTCCTGACTTCTGAGCATGCGTGTTTTGCACAGTACAACTTGTTGGATCAACTTCTCCGTACACACGATGCAACGGTCGTACGACCACTTGTTGGTGCTACCAAAGTTTTATAGTTTGCTCATACAGCTTCTGTTGTACGACCGCCGTATGTCGGCTGTTCTAATCGCACGTACTAACGGTTGGATGATCATACAACGAGCGGTCGTACGACCGTTTGCATACGACCTTCAAACCGTGTGCACGAGGCTTTACTGCCTTGCACATCTCACATTAGCAAATTAAATTTACTTTTCAAGTTTATCGCACATAAATACATCATGGGAAACTGATTGCTGCTATATTTGTGTAGCTTAAGGTATATGTGGACCCCCACATTGTAAAACAACCCATTCAGTTTAAAATAGAAATGAAAGGGAAAACATTTGTGTATACAGTGCATCCAGAAAGTATTCAAAGCGTTTCACTTTTTCCAAATTTTGTTATGTTGCAGCCTTATTCCAAAATGGATTCAATTCATTATTTTCCTCAACATTCTCCTCTCTCCACAGAGAAACGCTGGAGCTTTTCCAGAGTGACCATCGGGTTCTTGGTCACCTCACCGACTAAGGCCCTTCTCCCCCGATCGCTCAGTTTGGCCGAGCGGCCCGCTTTAGTAAGAGTCCTGGTGGTTCCAAACTTCTTCCATTTGCAGATGATGGAGGCCACTGTGCTCATTGGGACCTTCAATGCTGTAGACATTTTTCCGTGCCCTTCCCCAGATCTGTGTCTTGATACAATACCCTCTGGGGTCTACAGACGATTCCTCAACTACTTGCCGACCGCCCGCCGCAGCGTGACGGCGGCAAGTTGGCTCGTTATCGCGTTATCACAGGACGGCAGCCAGGATAACTAGTATTGTGAGCGCGCGCCGCTGGAGGCGCGCTCACGCACTTACTGTGTTCGGGGGGGGGGGGCCAGGGAGCGGGTAGGGCGGACTTGATCGCCACCGGTTACCCGCGATGGCTCCCCCGCAGTGAGAGAACGGAGGTCCGTGTAAGTAAACGCGGATCTCCGTTCTCATAGAGGGGGAAGGGCGGTGATCACAGGCTTCCTGTATATGAAATATGTACAGTTGCGCTAAAATTAATAGGAAAATAAAATAATGTAATAGAAAAGTAATCAATTAATCCCAAATACATATGTGCATAACTCAAATTTACATAATCAAAAGTGCATAACTCAAATATCTCAATATCAAAAAGATGTGAAGTATTTGTGAAAAAGTCCAAAAGATCTGAACACAAAGTGATTCCAGGAAGATGAGGATTAAACTGAAGAAATCCACCATATGAATTCGGATGAAGCAGCCGGACCACCACCAAGGACATGCACACCAGGTGTTTAAGGGAGATACCCTTACCAGAATCAATGGACTCACTATCGCTAGTGGGTCACTTGGGCCAGCAGATGTCACCCTCTGCAAAGTATAGAGCAGCAAACTTCTCCCTAGACCTTCCGGTATGTCCCACAGTCAGAAGCTTTGTTCCTCAGCCACCCATATCAGCAATGTATGGCAATTTAAAACAGAGATAGTGTGAATCCATTTACATCAATTTATTAGAATAAAAGAAAGGTACTCACATTTCATCAATAAAAACACATGTAAAAGCCGGCATCAATAAGAACAGAACATCCCCTTATCCCGGAGTCTGTGGGCATGGTGACGTCAGCACGTAGCTTGGCCCGACATGTTTCGTCATACGTGACGTCTTCCAGGGGCACGGGCGACGTACTGACGCACCACTCCAGAGAGAGAAGTTTGCTGCATTATACCTTGCAGAGGGTGACATCATATGGTGGATTTCTTCAGTTTAATCCTCATCCTTCTTGAATCACTTTGTGTTCAGATCTTTTGGACTTTTTCACAAATACTTCACATCTTTTTGATATTGAGATATTTGAGTTATGCACTTTTGATTATGTAAATTTGAGTTATGCACATATGCATTTGGGATTAATTGATTACTTTTCTATTACATTATTATTTTATTTTCCTATTAATTTTAGCGCAACTGTACATATTCCTTGATTTTATACTGTGTTATTATCACATAGTTTGTTGCTGCTGCACTAGACACTATTAGCGCAATAACACTTTTTGATACATACGTTCCTGTATATGGAAGATGTGATCACCCCCTTCCCCCAGCCAGGCCAGCCCACGCACAGTTAGAACACGCCCAGGGAACACAGTTAACCCTTAGAGCGCCCCCTGCAGGTTAACCCCTTCACCGCCAATGGCATTTACACAGTAAATGACGGCGATCTGCGATTTTTAGCGGTACTGCGATATTGCGGCGGACATGTCGGACCATTTTGACACTTTTTTGGGACCATTGGCATTTATACAGCGATCAGTGCTATAAAAATGCCAATGGTCCCAAAAAAGTGTCAAAATGGTCTGACATGTCCGCCGTAATATCGCAGTACCGCTAAAAATCGCAGATTGCCGTCATTACTAGTAAAAAAGAAAAAAAAATAATAAAAACACCAGAAATGAATTCTCATCATTCATAAACGTGGCAACTTTTGTGCAAACCAATCAATAAACGCTGATTGCAATTTATTTTACCAAAAATATGAGGAAGAATATAAATCGCCCAAAACCAATGAAAAAAAATGTTTTTTTATATTTTTTTATTTGGATGTGTTTTTTAGCAAAAAGTAAGAAAAATTGTCGCTCTTTTTTTGTTTATAGCGGCAATCAGAAATGACGCAGAGGTGATCAAATACCACTGTTTTTTTTTTTTTTTTGCAAAATTGTCGCTCTCTCTTTATTGTGGCGATCAGAAATGACGTAAAGGTGATCAAATTGCACCAAAAGAAAGCTCTATTTGTGGGAAAAAAAGGACGCAAATTTTGTTTGGGTACAACGTCGCACGACCGCGCAATTGTTAGTTAAAGCGACGCAGTGCCGAATCACAAAAAGGGCTCTGAAGGGGCTGAAGTGGTTAATGGCTTGGTTTGTGCTCTGACATGCACTGTTAACTGTGGGGCCTTTTATAGACAAGTTTGTGCTTTTCCAAATCATGTTCAATCAACTGAATTTACCACAGGTGGACTCTAATCAGTTGTAGAAACATCTCAAGGATGATCAGTGGAATCAGGATGCCCTTGAGCTCAATTTTGAGTGTCATGGCAAAGGCTGTGAATACTTATGTGCATGTGATTTTTTTTTTCATTTTTTTATTTTTAATATATTTGCAAAGATTTCAAAGAAACTTCTTTCACATTTTCATTATGGGGTATTGTTTGTAGGATTTTCAGGAAAGTAATTAATTTATTCCATTTTGTAATATGGCTGTAACAAAATGTGGAAAAAGTGCTGTGATTATTTTCCAGATGCACTAGACATATATATATATATATATATATATATATATATATATATATATATATATATATATATATACACATTTATTTTTCCTTTTTTATGATCACATATCCTCTGTTTTCAGCTGCATAAAGAGCTCAGAGAGCTGGGGGAGGAGAAACAACAGCACACTGATCCTCCCAGTGAATGGATGTGCAGGGGGGCATGTCAGCACAAGTCTATTCATTGGAAGAGAGCAGGCTGAATTCCCAGCACAGCCAGAAAACTGATCAGGCTGTGCTCTCATGCCCAGTGTGGTCAGTTTTCAATAGGAAGGCAGAGGGACTGGCATGAACATCAGGTATTTTATAGAAAGTATAAGTACAGTGCCTTGAAAAAGTATTCATA
This sequence comes from Glandirana rugosa, assembly GCA_018402905.1. NCBI lineage: Eukaryota > Metazoa > Chordata > Amphibia > Anura > Ranidae > Glandirana > Glandirana rugosa. Next base: position 1,438,484 of record BLSH010449190.1, on the reverse strand, counting down.
TCTCTTGAAATGTTCCATATCATGTCATGTTACAACCAAAAACATAAATGTATTTTATGTGATAGACCACAAAGTGGCACATTATTGTGAAGTGGAAGGAAATTGATAAATGGTTTTCAACACATTTTACAAATAAATATCTGAAAAACATGACATGAATTTGTATTCAGCCCTGAGTCAATACTTTGTAGAACCACCTTTTGCTGCAATTACAGCTGCAAGTCTTTTTGGGGATGTCTCTACCACCTTTGCACATCTAGAGTGTGACATTCTTGCCCTTTCTCCTTCGCAAAATAGCTCAAGCTCTGTCAGATTGGATGAAGAGCGTCTATGAACATCAATATTCAAGTCTTGCCACAGATTCTCAATTGGATTTAGGTCTGGACTATGACTGGGCCATTCTAACACATGAATACGGTTTGAACTAAACTATTCCATTGTAGCTCTGGCTGTATGTTTAGGGGTGTTGTCCTGCTGGAAGGTGAACTTCCACCACAGCCTCAAGTCTTTCAGACTCTAACAGGTTTTCTTCGAAGATTGCCCTGTGTTTGGCTCCTTCCACCTACTCATTAACTCTGACCATCATCCCTGTCCCTGCTGAAGAAAAGCATCCCCACAACATAATGCTGCCACCACCATGTTTCACGGTGGGGATAGTGTGTTCAGGGTGATGTGCAGTGTTAGTTTTCCACCACACATAGCATTTTGCTTTTAGGCCAAAAAGTTCAATTTTGGTCTCATCTGACCAGAGCACCTTCTTCCACATGTTTGCTGTGTCCCCCACATGGCTTCTCACAAACTGCAAAAAGGACTTCTTATGGCTTTCTTCCAACTATGGCTTTCTCTTCCATATAGGCCATATTTGTGGAGTGCACGACTAATAGTTGTCCTGTGGACAGATTCCCCCACCAGAGATGTGGATCTCTGCAGCTCCTCCAGAGTTACCATGGGCCCCATGGCTGCTTCTCGGATTAATGCTCTCCAGTCAGTTTAGGTGGACGGCCATGTCTTGGTAGGTATGCAGCTGTGTCATACTCTTTCCATTTTTGGATGATGGATTGAACAGTGATCTGTGAGATGTTTAAAGCTTGAGGTATTTGTTTTCATAACCTAACCCTACTTTAAACTTCTCCATAACGTTATCCCTGACCTGTCTGGTGTGTTCCTTAGCCTTCATGATGCTGTTTGTTCACTAAGGTTCTCTAAAAAAAACCACTGAGGGCTTCACAAAACAGCTGTATTTATACTGAGATTAAATTACACACAGGTGGACTCTACTAATTAGGTGACTGCTGAAGGCAATTGGTTTCACTTAGTTTTACATACAGAGCCATCTGTTTATCCCCGCTGAGCTGACGGATGACAGGACAGTCTCTGCACGGACCTGTCGCAGCTCCATTCTCCTCTATGGAGGATCGGATGAACACAGACCATCTGCCGTATTCATCCGATCCGATCGGCGGATGGAAAATAGGGTTTCTATCCCTCTGTTTTTGGCGGACTGGAGCGGATCGGGCGTCAGCGGACATGTCACCACTGACATCCGTCACTCCATAGAGGACAATGGAGCGTCCGTTCGGGTCCGCCTGAAAAAACTGACAGGCGGACCCGAACGATCCGCTCATGTAAAAGAGCCATTAAAAAGGGGCTGAATTCAAATGTACACCACATATTTATTTGTAAAAAATGTTGAATGTATCATTTTCCTTCCACTTCACAGTGATGTGCCAATTTTTGTTGGTCTATCACATAAAATCCCAATAAAATACATTTACGTTTTTTTTTTTTTGGTTGTAACAAGACAAAAATGTGGCAAATCTCAAGGGGTATGAATACTTTTTCAAGGCACTGTACATAGTATAGCAGGCACATATCAGGAAAATGAAATGTTGGGTTAGCCTATTCTTTAATCCTTAGGGGGCTGGTTGTTCCATTTGTTTAGTGCATATTTCCTGACCAGTTTAAGGGTATATTCACAACAGATGCATTGGGACTGCACGGGGTGGCTATTTCAGGGCAGTCACAGCACATGAAAGGCAAAAATGTGAGTGCCCTATTGGCGCTCACCATCCCCACCCACACTTGCAGAATGGATTCGCCACACGAATAGAGTTGCAGAAATAGAAGAACTGATCCATATCTCCCAAGACAATACACTTACATTTACTAGAACCTGGGAGGCATGGCTTGCCTTCAGAGCTACACAAAAATACCTAGACTTGACAAACACCCCCTAAGACACGGGAGACAAAGATATCTCCTCTACCTTGCTATTACTTTCTATATAGCACCGACCCCCCCCTTAAGAGAACCTCCAAGCACCGGAGAGAGCAACTGGTTCCTTATACCCAACACCCCCTCGCTGTATTCCCCCCCCCCCCCCCGCCCCATTTCAATCTAACCCATCTTTTCCTCTCCCCCCCTCTTTTTACCGGTTTTCCTTCATCTTCTCTCTCTTTTTCTTTTCTTTCTTCTTACTTCTTTCTCCTCTTTCTATATATTCCACAATATATAAAAAGAATTTGCTCTATTAGGCCTCATACACACGGACGTTTTTTGACGCCGGCGTTTTCTGCAGCTCTCCATGTTAGCCAATGGCCCATAAAAATGTCGGCGTTTTTGAGCTGTAGATGACGTCGGCGTTAGTGAGCTGAAACTAGAACCCACAGCCATCGCATTCTGAGGCTGTAATGTTTTGGCATTTTTGGACGCAGACGCCACAATATGCCAACAAACGCCACCTATTATACCGGCGTTTTTTGACACTGACGTTTTTAGGTTGAAAAATAGCAGAGGGATGATTTTTTTTTTTTTTAAAAACCGCCTATTGACGCCGACACTCACTAACGCTCAAAAACGCAGATGCATAACGCCGACTTTTTTTCCTTGACGTCGGGCCCGACATTTTGTTTATTATTTTTAGATACGCCCATGTGTATGAGGCCTTAGGGGACGAGTCAGTCCCTAAGCCCTGTGCTGTGAGTTCTTGGACCCTATCAATCAAGAGAAGGCCAAAGTAGGGGACTGCCCCCCCCTCTTATTACACTAAGACTAGACGCACCTACTGATTTGAAGCGGAAGGAAGGCCCTAGAGCCAAAGTTCTTTAGAAATACTCTGAATGTAACATAAACTGTATCCACAACAGTACTGTTTATACTGTAAAATGCAGCCTTTTTTCTATGCCTAAAAAAAATTGATGCCTTTCATACTATCTGTACTGCCTGATAAGGTCTCTAATAAAAATGTTTTGTGTAAAAAAAAAAAAAAAAAAAAAAAAAAAAAAAAAAAAATGTGAGTGCCCTGTTCACACCACTGCATTGTGGTGGCGTGTGCTGAAGAAAAAAAAAAAAAAAAAAGTACAAACCACTGCCTCGCACCAAACGGCCAGCAAATGAATCTATTGACCGGTCTCTTAAAATGTTAAAAAATGTTGCGTTGCATTGTTAACCACTTCAGCCCCGGAAGGATTTCCCAGGTTAGGACCAGAGCACTTTTTGCCATTCGGCACTGCGTCGCTTTAACTGGCAATTGCGCGGTCGTGCGACGTTGTACCCAAACAAAATTTGCATCCTTTTTTCCCCCACAAATAGAGCTTTCTTTTGGTGCCATTTGATCACCTCTACGTCATTTCTGATCGCCACAATAAAAAAAAAGAGCGACACAAAAAAAAAAAAAAAAACACAACAGGTTTTTCTTACTTTTTGCTAAAATACAAAAAAAAAAAAAATTAAAAATATATTTAACCACTTCAGCCCCGGAAGGATTTCCAGGTTTAGGACCAGAGCCCTTTTTGCGATTCGGCACTACGTCGCTTTAACTGACAATTGCGCGGTCGTGCGACGTTGTACCCAAACGAAATTTGCGTCCTTTTTTTCCCACAAACAGAGCTTTCTTTTGGTGGTATTTGATCACCTCTGCGTCATTTCTGATCGCCGCTATAAACAAAAGAAGAGCGACAATTTTGCAAAAAAACCCAAAATTTCTTACTTTTTGCTAAAATACAAATCCAAAAAAAAAAATCTAAAAAAAATTTTTTTCACAGTTTTTGGCCGATTTATATTCTTCCTCATATTTGCGATAAAAAAAAAAAAATCGCAATCGGCGTTTATTGATTGGTTTGCGCAAAAGTCGTCGCGTATTGCTATAAAAATGCACTGATTACTGTGTAAATGTCATTGGCAGTGAAGGGGTTAACCTGCAGGGGGCGCTCTAAGGGTTAACTATGTTCCCTGGGCGTGTTCTAACTGTATGGGGGCTTGCCTATCTGGGGAAGGGAAGTGGTCACAGCCTTCACGTACAGGAAGGCTGTGATCACAGCCCTTCCCCCTCACACAGAGCGGAGGTCCGTGTTTACTTACACGGACCTCCGCTCCTTCACTCCGGGGGGGGGCATCGCGGGTGGCCGGCGGCAATCGAAGCCGCCGCACCCGCTCCCTGGACCTCCCCGGACACAGTGAGCGCGCCTCCGGCGGCGCGCGCTCACTGTGCGCGATCAGGCGGCCGCCATCATATGACGGCGTTTTGCCTTACAGAGCCACTTTGCCGCCGTCAAATGCCGATCGGCGGTCGGCAAGTGGTTAAAAAAAAAATTTTTTTTTCATCGGTTTTGGCCGATTTATATTCTTCCTCATATTTTTGGTAAAAAAAACCCCCACAATCAGCGTTTGTTGATTGGTTTGCGCAAAAGTGGCTGTATTTACGGATGATGAGAATTAATTTCTGGAGTTTTTATTTTTTTTTTTTTACTAGTAATGGCGGCGATCTGCAATTTTTAGCAGTACTGCGATATTGCAGTGGTCATGTCGGACATTTTTGACACTTTTTTGGGACCAATGACATTTATACAGCGATCAGAAATTGAAATTTCTGCCGATTACTGTATAAATGCCATTGGCAGTGAAGGGGTTAACCTGCAGGGGGAGATCTAGGGGTTACCTGTGTTCCAACTGTGGAGGGGCTGGGCTACCATGGGCATAAGAGGTCTATCTGATTGCAGTGACAGGGATCAGTAGATCTATGCCCGCACTGACAGAGCGGGGAACCACCGTGTTTACATTGGCGGTTCCCCGTTCCTTTGCTGTGGCCGCTCATCATGGCTCACCGGCGAACATTGGGTCCGCCCGAGACGTGGGCACACTGCTATGGAGTACGGCGGGCGCATGCACCCCCTAGCGGCCACTCCGCAATTCGCAGTCTATTTACGGCAATTCGCGGGACACGTCCACACTGCCACAATAAATATACTGTAGGCAGTGTGGAAGTGGTTAATTAGCTCCAACTCTACTGAGGTGGCTTTCAGCAAGTGGGTTTGTCTCTTAGTAGAAACTAAAATTGTGTGACCCCAACAATAGGATTTCTGTATTTAGGGGTACAGCCATATGGCACTTTTTACAATGGACATAACCCCCACAGAGTAGGCAGACAGTATTTATTAAAACTGGGGAGTGCAAAATCTGATGCAACTCTGAATAGTAGCCAATCGGTTTCCAGGTTTTATTGCCAAAGCTTAAAGTGGTTGTAAAGTCAGAAGATTTTTCATCTTAATGCATTAAGATAAAAAGCCTTCTGTGTGCAGCAGCCATGCTCAGCCCCCCTAATACTTACCTGAGGTCCCTCTAGCTCCAGCAATGTTGTATTAATGTCTCAGCCGCCTGGGACTCCCCTCCTCATTGGCTGAGACAGCAGTGCCGCGCAATTGGCTCCCGCTGTTGCCAAAGTCAGTCAGCTAATAAGAATAGAAAAGGGGGGGGGGGGAAACCAGGTCACAGCTCCATGTTTCAATGGGCACAGAGAGCTGTGACTCAGCTCGGGTGCCCCCATAGCAAGCTGCTTGCTGTGGGGACACCCAACAGGAGGGAGGGGCCAGGAAAGCCAAAGAGGGACCTGAGAAGAGGCAGATCTGGGCTGCTCTGTGCAAATCCACAGCACAGAGGAGGTGAGTACAACATGCTTTTTTAATTTTTACTTAAAAACAAAAAAGAGACTTTACAATCACTAGAATTGAACAAGCTGAAGTGAGAAGCCGATTGGCTATCATGCACAGTTGCTCGACATTCTGTGTACACCAGTTTTAGTAAATCTCCGCCTGTGTTTGCCAAACTTAATCAACGCTTTTGCACTACATTTTCAAGAATACCCCAGCATATCTATGCTATGATGTTTTGATCAAGTGGAAACAATCAATCATTTGGCGTAGGTCTCCCACACCTTGCTCTCTATAAATTTGCAATCCTAATGCCCATTCTACATACGATTTTTCACACCAAGGTCAAACTATGGGTTGTCATTGCAGGTACCCTTTAGCCATCCTTTTTACTTCCCTGCCTTGGGTGCAAACCCAGACTGATCACCATTGTCCATTTTGCCCATTAGTATCCCTCCTCTACTATAGGTTTGGAATGATGAAGATCTAATGAAGATTAGTTCCATGAACCATGAGGAAACCAGCCTTCCTTCCCGGGGCTTCACAATATGGCTTTTCTTTGCGGGACAGCATAATTATAAATACGGAGGGTGGCACCTGTGCCCCTCAATGGGCTTATCAAAATAGATTTTACGATGATTACAAATAACCCAATTTCTTTCTTATCCATTGAGGGAAATAGTAAGTCATTCCCTTAAGGGGTATCCAACAGCAGTCCAACTGAGGGGTGGGCAACATAGAAAACAATAACAGGCACAAGAAGAAAAATAAAACTGGGAACGTCCTGCAGCCTTAAAGAACACAAAGGACTTTACTCCTAAAATTGGCATCAGATGAGGCCTGATCATCCATGTGGTAGAACTTAGAATGTGTGAGCAGAGAACCAGGTGCCAGCCTTGTAAAACCGGGAAACAGTTGCTTGATGCCAGAAAGCCCCCATAGTTCAAGTAAATGGTGGAACCTGATCCTTCAGATCTTTGCTTGAATAATAAAATGCATAAGCCACCTAGAGATGGTTAAACAAGAAGCTGATGTACCCTTTAGGGGGGACAATCCTGGATGACTCTCACAGCTTGAACCACCTCCAGACAATTGAGGAAATTTCCTTGTGGTGGAGGACAGGGGCAATGGAAGAGGGATGTTTTGGTTAGTATCAAAAGGCCAAAACTACCTTAGAAAGAAAGTCCTGGGCTTCAACTCCACCATGTCCCTTGCAGGATAAGGCTAACATTTCAGACACTCACCTTGCAAAGGTGAGAACTGTAAGGAATGACACCTTGTGGGTGAGAGTAGAGAAGAATGTCTCTTTTGAGTTCAAAGATAGTTTTAAAAGCATTTAAATAACCAGACTCATATCCCGCAGTCACATGGGAACAAACAAGGGCAATTACTCTCTATACAAAAGATCTTAAAACAGAACTAAAAATGATCTTTATTTCCAACTTACGTTGATCCAGCTTGGATTATATCCAGAGGGCTGCTTGAAAACCACTGTAGTAGTCCACCGTACTACATAATAGTCATCACCACGATCATCTGGGTCCTGCTCGAGCAGCTTTCCCACTGAACACAGAGGGTCTCTCACTCTGACTGCCATTCAGAAAATGCCTTTATTGTTTTGTAATGAAGAGGGCATTCTCTGATTGGAGGAAGGTAGATTTTGATGTCATCTGTCCCTCCTCTCCAACCAGAGAACACCTTATATTCTTTGAAAAAGAAAAAAAAATACAAGGTGTTCTCTGAAAAGCAATGATGCAGAGCAACTCCCTGTGTTTAATGTGCAGAGGGGAAGCAACTGGCACTGAACCCAGAAGTTCATCTCTTACAGCAGGGGTCTCCAACCCCCAGGCTGCATACCGATGCATGGTCTATTGCTGACTGAAATCGTCGCTCAACTCATTTGTCCTCTCCCTGCTCCTCCACTCACCCAGCAGACAAGGCCATCCAATCAGCAGGGCAGGGGGAGCTGCAGACCAGGATGGAGCGCTCCTCCCGCCCCTTGCTCTGCTGATTGGATGACTTTGTCAGGTGGGCTGGGGAGCCAGGAGACGAAGCACAGACTGAGAACAGCCTCTGCCCTGTTAAGGGTACAAGTCATATGCAGGGGAAGTAGAGATCAGAATAGGGAAGTGTCATGTTAGAGAGGGGGGGGGGGGCAGGGGCACTGAAGGAGGCTGTGATTGCTAGGGGCACTGTAAAATAAAAAGGGGACTGCACTGCAAAGGGGCACTGTAATCATCATTACAGTGCAGCCCCCTTTAAATTACTGTGCCTCCTTACAGAGCAGTCCCCATTACATTACTGTAAAGGGGCACTGTTATGTAAAGGGGGCTGTGATGTGAAAGGAAAACTTAGGACACTGATATAAAGGGGGACTGAGGACCGACTCCATTATTATTATTAATAGCCCCCTACCCCAACCCACCCCCCCCCCACACAAAAATAGGCTGCCGTGAAAGTGGCTCCTGGTGCCAAATAGGTTGTGGACCGTGGTCTTACAGTATGTATCACAGACTACAACACCGATTTGCAGCATCCCCAGGATATCAGATATGGATACTTACATTGTGCCAAGCTGGACTAATGTACATTGGCAATAATAATTTTTGGTTTTCCACTTTATTCCACGAATGAGAGGCTAACAGTCTATGAAACAAGATATTAAGAGCAGAACCCTGACCTCTAGATCGTGCCAAGAGCCAGATGCCAGTTCAGACCCAGCTGTAGGAATGAAAGAATTTGTCTCACAGAACCCCTCCTAGAGTGAAATCCCCAAGACTCACACCAAATGAATTATGCTGTCCTCGTCTTCTGACAAACCTTTCAAGAAGTAGTCTGCCTAGCTTAATATCATGGAAGTCAGATTCAGACACTCCCCTTTTCACTCAGAGGTTGGGCTTCAACAACCATGCTGGAAAATCTGTTCTAGTGACAAAACATCCTAATGATCTGCACAAGCCCACAGAGCGTCTAATAGGAGTCTTATCAGGTCAGAATACCGCATATGCCTGGGTCAGTCCAGAGAAACGATGATCACTGGAGTATCCTCAACCTCAATCCTGTGAATTGGGCATGCTGGTAGTAGGAAGGAAAGGGGGGGGGCAGTTATTCTGGGCTAAAGCTCTTTATAAGTGTCCAATCATACTGTAGACAGTAGTATAACCTGAAGGGGACTTCCTATGTCCACTGAAAAGAAAAACTACTTTGGCATTTTAGAAGACCAATGCACACAGCTGGCTTCTCAATCACAGGGAAGAGAGAAGTAGGCAAATGTAATCATGATACATCTGTTTACCAGACCATCCATTCCATGATAGGAATGGAAACATTTGAGCTGGGGAGAAACCACAATCATCTGCCTCTTAAATGGTATGGAGTGGCCTGTGGCCTTGTGCTCTACAATGATTGGTGGCCATTGTAAAAGGTAGGTAGCCTTAAAAGTACATGATTGACTGAAAAACACCATTTAATTTATGTGCGACACATTATAAACAATTAAAAAAGTGGTTTATATGCTGGACAGGACGACTGGACTCCAAATAGAATGCAAAAATATTGGAAAGCCATCGCAAATACTTTTTATTCAGCTTCTACAACGCATTACCATTTTGCCATTTTTCTAGCACTAACCTCTCTCAGCAACCACCCTCTGCCAGTCACCGTCTTAGAATAAGGAGGGAAAGCAAAAAAGGGGTTACAAAGCAAAATGACAGTATGTCTGTAAAAATATTTTATGGTATCATAAGTCCATATAAGAATAGATTCACAAAACAAAATACAATCTAAAAACATGATAGAGATTTAGATACACATATACACACACGCGTGTAAAAAGGCAATAGTGGTTCATAGTGATTTGCAATAGACCAATTTCATAAAACCAAGTTGGCATGGTATACAAGTACATGAGCAAGATGGTCATATGGTCAAACAAATGTAGAAATGAGTTGGTAAGATTCTGAGTAATAAATCCATGATTGTAGCATCTGAAGCTCGAATCGTTTTGTGGCTCACTGTCACTCATCAGGAGCAGTTGTGGAAGTAGTATCTAAAAAGGTATGCAAGTAAACAATGAGTTAAACTCATTAAAGGAAAAGGGGAAGGAGTAGTAATGAAACATCCACCTATACTTACAGGCCAAGAATATGGAATGTGGCAGCAGGTACTGAAATTGAACTGGTGTATCCTCTAGCACAGGAGCTGAGGCGGTACAACCCATGACACAGCAACGGGGAATCATGAAAGGAGAGATGTGACTAGGAGGCGATGCATTGTTTGCCACCAAGATATCAGTGAACAAATATAAAAATTAAGTGTATTTGTATATAAAGTATTTGATAGAGGGATTAGTCCTGTGCTTTTCCTGCAGGGTGGTAAAAAGTATGCTAGAGAAGAGGATGTGATGGTAAGTAAACCAAAACATCAATCAAGACCAGTGTGAGAATGGTGAAGCAGAATGACAAAGTGGTATTGGGTAAGCCCCAACCAAAAGGGAAACTAGTGAGGAAATAATGGAAAGTAGACCTAGAATAAGAAGGGAGGTGAAGCCAAACATTGACCACTTGCCAATCATGCTGTAGCCAAATGAGGGCTATAGCACAGATGGCCATTTCTCTGAGGCAGTCATGATGACCTCTCGTGATAGCTCCCGCCACAGTCAACGTGTCCTCCAGACAATGCTGATCACAGATGGAGGTAAAAAGCCAATGAGCTGCTCTTTACCACGTGATCAGCTGTGTCAAATCATAGCTGATCACGATATAAACATGACAGTGTGAGGAAGGGAGAATAGAGCCGATAATCAGGGTAATGATTAGATTATTAGTGTTGCGATCAGTGCAGTCTCAACATTGCTGCCAATCTGTGCCACCAGTGCTGCCTCAGTGTCACCCATTAGTGCAGGAGAAAAGAAATTTACCGGTTTGCAAAATTTTATAACAAACTATGAAAACTTTCCCCCCAAATTTGTTAAAGAGGAGGAAACCAAGTCGTGATTAAAAACCACCAAAAGAAAGCCATTTGAGTGAAAAAAAAAAGAAACTTTTTTTTTTTTACATTTTGTTTGGGTACAGCGCTGCATGACAGGAATGGATCGATAAACCCCCACTTAGGTTAGTAAGTAAACCATTTATAGATCTCTTTTCTGCCCTCATTTTTTAGCACAGAACTCATCCTATAGGCTGACATCTTGTAAAAACACAACTTTGTTATGCTATAAGCTAAAACTTAGGAACACATAGTGTGCCTACTAGGTACTTTCCTTGCTATGTGTAGCTCTGTTTTTGTATCCTTCATGTTGCATCACCTATACATGGTACAAGAAGTGTTGGTAGCTTATATTCATGTACCTGCTTTTCAGGCTGGTACTTGAAAATGCAATAAAAACTCTGCTTTTAGGTTATAAAAAGGTTTAATTTGCAAATTATAAGATTTCAGCTCATAAAATCACATCAAAATCACACAATAATCCCCAGTGGTCACTAGGAAATCTACCACAATCCAGTTTTTCAGTGCCAATCAATTCCAAAGAGTGAGGAATTACTTGGACGCCATCTACAGCAGAGCGATACAGTATCCGGTCAAAGCGCAGCCTGCAGGTGTATGAAGCCTTTAAGTTGTTGTTCATTTTTGTGTCCCACGTATAACGGCAATGTTCAGGTTTCCCCAGAAATTCCCAGATGTCCAAGATGGGACTGGGCAGACCACCTATTTTTTCAACCTGTCAATGGAACAATCAAAATTACAAAATGATCATGGAATATGGTCAGTCTGTCAGTGTAAAGTGTCTTAATGAGAGACCAACCAGTTTCTTTTACACTTTAGAGTGCAGCAGGGTTAGAACCATTGTCATGTTTTTATTGCTGTATGCCCATTAAGATTTCTTCTTCCTTCCTGTGCCAGTTCAGGATAGAGGTTACAGGAAGTAAAAAGGAAAACTCTTCAACGTGAACAGACAAATATCTGAAACCGGATCTAAAAATTCACCCCCTCCTATCCAATAGTTTGTCTGGAGTTTTCCTTTGATATAAATATATTACAAAAAATGAGGAGTTTAAGCGAAACCTTTATAAATGTTTTACAATTGATGGCTGCTATGATATTATAACGGTCCAAATATCTATAGATTGATATGGATTTAAAAAGGCTCTCTAGATAACAAGACCAACACCTACACAATTTTTCCTTCCCATATGCAAGTAACAGTGGGATCAAAAATGTACTTTATGTAAATATGGTGGTCCAAGACCATAAACTGCCATTCCCCTTATATTTCAAAGTGCATAAGTGAACAGGTTATCAGCAATACCAAATGTTACCAATGAGATCTGGTTCCCTTTAACTACAGAGTAGGAAGCCATTTGAAGGGATCCTCTGGAGCCAAAATATAGGAGTCACCATGGCTTTTTTGTTGATGGTGCAAGTTGCATGACAAACATCCATATGCGTGCTTTACTACTTGGAGAGTCTCTGCCCTAGAACCAGCATGTGTGTGTGTGTATCAACAGTAAGAATGCCCGATGCACACAGGCTTGTTTCAGGTCACCGATTCAGCAAGCATTAAAGAACAACCCAGAGTTTGCACCTTCAACAGCAACTTGGCAATGGCGCCATCCATATTTATATCCCGACAGATTCCTTTAGGTTATTAAGCCACAATGCTCATAAGCTTGTTCAGGTAAAACCTTGAGCATATAGATCAGGGTTTTCACACATAATTATGATACAGCATGAACTAAACTTGACTTAATACTGGCAGACTTCATAAATCCTAGGAGTGAACGTCACAGCACTTACTGGCTGAACAGTACTGCTAGGATTACAGAGATTCTAGATTTTCTTTTCAGTTGGCCTTGAAGCTGAACACCTGATATGAATAATATCTACAGGTGATACTTGAAAAATTAGAATATCGTGCACAAGTCAATTTATTACAGTAATGCAACTTAAAAAGGGTGAAAATATAGGAGATGAACTATATTGCTTTGCATGAATGAGTCTAAGCCATGATTTGTCATAATTGTAAGGATTATGGCTTACAGCTCATGAAAACCCCAAATCCACAATCTCAGAAAATTAGAATATTGTGAAAAGGTGCAATATTCTATGCTCAAAGCGTCCCACTCTAATCATCTAATTAAGCCATAACACCTGCAAATGGTTCCTGAGCCTTTAAATGGTCTCTCGGTCTGGTTCAGTAGGAATCACAATCATGGGAAAGACTGCTGACCTGACAGTTGTGCAGAAAACCATAGTTGACACCCTCCATAAAGGAGGGAAAGCCTCAAAAAAGGTCATTGCAGAAGTTGGATGTTCCCAAAGTGATGTATCAAAGCACATTAATAGAAAGTTTTGTGGAAGAGAAAAAGTGTGGAAGGAAAAAAGGTGCACAAGCAGCAGGGATGACCGCAGCCTGGAGAGGATTGTCAGGAAAAGGCCATTCAAAGGTGTTGGGGACTTTCACAAGGAGTGGACTGAGGCTGGAGTCAGTGCATCAAGAGCCACCACACACAGACAGATCCTGGACATGGGCTTCAAATGTCCTATTCCTCTTGTCAAGCCGCTCCTGAACAACCAACGTCAGAAGCTTCTTACCTGGGCTAAAGAAAAACAGACCTAGTCTGTAACTCAGTGGTCCAAAGTCCTCTTTTCTGATGAGAGCAAATTTTGCATCTCATTTGGAAACCAAGGACCCAGAGTATGGAGGAAGAATGGAGAGGCACACACTGCAAGATGCTTGAAGTCCAGTGTGAAGTTTCCACAGTCTGTTGATTTGGGGAGCCATGTCATCTGCTGGTGTTGGTCCACTGTGCTTCATTAAGTCCAGGGTCAACACAGCCGTCTACCAGGAGATTTTGGAGCACTTCATGCTTCCTTCCGCAGACGAGCTCTATGGGGATGCGGACTTCATTTTCCAGCAGGACTTGGCACCTGCCCACACTGCCAAAAGCACCAAAACCTGGTTCAATGACTGTGGGATTACTGTGTTTGATTGGCCAGCAAACTTGCCTGACCTGAACCCCATAGAGAATCTATGGGGCATTGCCAAGAGAAAGGAGAGACATGAGACCCAACAATGCAGAAGAGCTTAAGGCCGCTATTAAAGCATTCTGGTCTTCCATAACACCTCAACAGTGCCACAGACTGATAGCTTCCATGCCACGCCACATTGAGGCAGTAATTGCTGCAAAAGGGGCCCAAACCAAGTACTGAGTACATATGCATGCTTATACTTTTCAGAGGTCTGATATTGTTGTATGTACAATCCTTGTTTTATTGATTGCATGTAATATTCTAATTTTCTGAGATTGTGGATTTGGGGTTTTCATGAGCTGTAAGCCATAATCACCACAATTATGACAAATCACACCTTGAACTATATTGCTTTGCATGTAATGAGTCCATCTCATATTTTCACCTTTTTTAAGTTGCATTACTGAAATAAATGAACTTTTGCACAATATTCTAATTTTTCGAGTATCCTGTAAGTGCAACTAATATACTGAACTTGACTTGATTTTAGCTTCTTGTAATCCCTGGTACAACAGCACTCAGAAAGGGAAGATAAATACCCAAGTCATATTCATCCTGTATGCTTATATGCAGATAAACATGCTGAAATGCATTCATGCACAAGCAATGTGACTGACATCACACGAGAGTGGATTCTTGTTGGATGGAGCTTGGCGATGGTCATCCTCTTGGCATGGCTTTCCTTCATACACTCAAGCAGTTGTACACCG
>BLSH010449190.1:1397256-1412443 GCA_018402905.1 Glandirana rugosa | reverse complement strand
AAGTTACGGATCAAGCGTTCCTCAACTGGACCGAAGGGATATCCCTTGACGCCAGGATAACACTGGTAAAAAGAGGAGAGCGGAAAGTCCTGTCGTGGTACCTCTTTCGCGTCGAGGTGGAGAATGTCGCTATCACTCCTATGAGCCAGAAGAGGAGAGGACACCGGAACACCCCCTGCTCGATCAAGGAGGTGCTGGGCTGGTCCAAGGTACCTTTCCTCAGAGAGACTACCTCTTTATCCAAAGAGCGCAGCTCCCTCTCTTTAGTTCCCCAGCAGTGCTTCCACCATGACGGAGGAAACACTAAGACTGAGGGCATGGTGGAAGCAGCCGCTTTTAAAGGGGCGTTGACACGGCAGTGTTTCCTGTAAGAGGTGGAGCTGCGCTTTCTCCATGGTGCTGTCCTGAAAGGCGAGAGGAGAAAAATGGTCACAATAGGACCGCAGTTCCCTATAGGGAAGCCAGGTCAACTCCTTGCGAACTAGGCATTGAAACTGGAGAGCTCCTCTGTGAGGGGGGGTTTTAATGTAGGAAAAGAGGACAGCCCCCAGGGGAGGGGCCAGCTGATTTTTTCCCTGCCTAGTTAACTCCTGGTAGGACGAACATAAAACCCCACAAAGTCATGAAGAGCTGCGTCTGTCAGTGAACGTAGGAGAAAAATGTATTTGTTATCCTAAGTAATGAAAAAGCTTATAGGTTAATTAATTGGCCCATTGTGAAATGGGAGAATTGCTCTGTTCCATAGGCAGTGTACAGGTGTGATAGCTGAAGTGTTAAAACAGTACTTGACATCTGATCTCCTCGGATCCTAATGCGCGGTTTCACAATAACTTCCCAGGTCTATTTACACAAATCAGAAATCTCCTAAAGTTATGGTCCACGTATCACATCTCTCTGTTGGTTAGAATTTGTGCAATAAAGATGTGCATTCTCCCAAAACTATTATTTCTGTTCCGGGCGTTGCAGATAAACATACCCAGATATAAAATAGATTTCTTACAGAGGGATGTCAACAAATTTCTTCGGTCTAATAGAAGACCTAGATATAGCAATGAGCTACTAGATCGTCCACAAAAAGACGGAGGTTTGGGCCTTCCAAACCTTTGGCTCTATTACTCTGCCTCTAGGCTGTCACATATTTCACAGTGGTTTTCTAAAACCATTAATATCCCTTGGCTTCTTTTCGAATCTATTTCTATTTCTCCCTACCACCTCCAAGGTATTTTATGGTCAAATCAAAATTTATACAAATACATCCGCCCCCGTAATACTAGAGTATCCCAACTACTTCAGCTCTGGCATCGCAATAAGGCTACATTTAAGCTCTCTTCCCCTAACCCTCCTCTTGCCTCATTTATAGGTGAGCCCAATTTCACTCCAGCCGTTAATAACCCGGACTTTGACATATGGATTATCAATAACCTAACTATAATGGAGAACAATCACTTTGTACCATTTGAGCTTCTTCAAAAGAAATTTAATCTCCCAATCTCACAAGGTGAAAACTATGTGCTTATTAAAAACTTTTTTCAATCACAATATCCACTTAACACATCTCATGCCATCTCTCCCTTTGAATCAATCTGTATCAAAACCCCCAGAGAAAAGGGTCTTATATCCATCTTATAATCATATCTAAATAATATCAATAGACCAACGAAAACAAACCCTATGCTAAAGTGGGAATCTGATCTGGGACAAACGTTCTCCATTTTAGATTGGTACAAGATAAAAAACCTTAGTAGGAGTAATAGGACCCCCGCCTTTAAAGAAACCCATATTAAAATCCTTACTAGATGGTATTTAACACCCCAAAAATTACACTCCTTTTATCCTACAATATCAGAGAAATTTTTTAGAGGTTGTGACTCCCTGGGCTCTCTTCTGCACATATTTTGGGACTGCCCATTGCTGAAACCCTTCTGGAGTAGTTACTGCATTGATTCAGAAAATAACCAACTTGACTGTCACATTATCACCACAAGTTTGCTTATTATACCTTTCCATCCCTGACATTCCTTTGCCAATTATGGAACTAATACACTCCCTCCTGAGCTCTGTCCAGTGGACCATAGCCTGTAATTGACAATCCCCGTCTTTACCCTGGACCCAGGTCATATTCCGTATGGAATCGGTTAAATTAACAGAGTGCATTCTACACACTGCCAATGACACTATGCACATTTTTCATGCTAAATGAAAACCCTGGTGGATATCACAAGATTAATGTGTTCTGTTAATATCCCATCTTGTTATCTGTATTCTCCAGTCTATATATTTTGAAAGTTGATTGTCTACACTATTTGTACAAAAAAGGGATTTTATTAAAACTTACTGTAAAATCCTTTTCTCCGAGTTCACTGACAGACGCAGGTTCTCCATTACGTGTGGGTTTTATGCTGGTCTCACTAGGAGTTAACTAGGCAGGGAAAAGAAACAGCTGGCCCCTCCCATGGGGGCCGTCCTCTCTTCCCACATAAAACCCCCTCATAGCATAGCTCTTCAGTTCGTACACAAGCCGTACAAGAACAGAGCACAGAGGGGTGGGTGCTGCGTCTGTCAGTGAACTCGGAGAAAAGGATTTTACGGTAAGTTTTAATAAAATCCCTTTTTCGCCTATCGTTCACTGACAGACTCAGCTTCTCCATTACATGTGGGGACGTCCCCAAGCTGTGTCAAAAAGAGGGGTGGGTAAACACTAACAGTACCCAACTGAACCTCTAAGGAGGCGCCAGACGCACCTACACTGCCGCCTGCAAAACTTTGCAGGCCCAAAGCAGCATCTGAAGATGCAAACACATCAACTTTACAAAAACTTAGTGAAAGTGTGAACCGAGGCCCAAGTGGCTGCCTTGCACACCTGTGACACCGAGGCCTGGTGTCTGAAAGCCCAGGAAGTGCTAACAGCCCGGGTAGAATGAGCCGTGACCGGAAAAGGGGGAACCTTGCCCCGAACAGAATACGCATGGGGTCACGGTTTTTCTAACCCAACGAGAAATCGTAGCCGACAAGGCCGCCAACCCTTTGCACGGACCCTCTGGCAGCACAAATAAAATTATCAGCTTTTCGAAAAAAAAGCTGTAGCAGCCAAGTACCCTCGTAAGGCCCTCATTACGTCCAAAGCATGCAACTCAAACTCCTTTGGGTGCGATGGACGAGGGCACAATGAAGGAAGAATAATATCTTCATTAATGTGAAAGGAAGAGAACACCTTCGGAAGGAAGGAAGGAGAGGGTCGCAAGACCGCATTATCCTTATGCATGACTAAGTAGGGAGACTTGCACGATAGTGCTGCTAATTCAGACACCCGTCTGGCGGAAGTGATGGCAACTAAAAAGGCCACCTTCTGCGACGGCAATTGTAAGGAAATCTCCCTGATATTCTCATATGGCGGTTTCTGAAGAACAGAAAGCACCAAATGCAGATACCACGGAGCCATCGGAGCCTTCACCCGAGGCGCCACGTGTCGCCCACCCTGTACAAAGGTACGAATCAAAGAGTGCAAAGCCAAAGGTCTCTGAAAGAGAATCGCCAGAGCCGATATCTGGCCCTTGAGGGTACTCAAAGCCAGTTTTTTGCTCAGGCCCTGCTGCAAAAAAGTCAGGACCCTGGACACGACATAAGAGCGAGGGTTATGAGCCTCCGCCTCGCACCAAGCTATATAAGCCTTCCAGGTGCGGTGCTAAATCATGCGAGAAGTACACTTGCGAGCTTTTAACAAAGTAGGGATCACGGAGTCTGCGACTCCCCTGTCTCTTAACACCTGGGACTCAATAGCCAAGCCGTCAAAGCCGGCGAGTGTAAGGCAGGGTGCAAGATGGGTCCCTGAGACAGAAAATCGTCACAGAGGGAGCCAAGGGGCGTCTGCCACCATTTGCACCATGTCGGCATATCAAGTGCGCCGAGGCCAATCTGGAGCCACCAGGATTATTGGTATCCCCTCCGCCACTATCCTGCGTGTCAATCGCGGAAGCAGTTTTATCGGAGGGAAAGCGTACAGAAGGCGGTAATGGCCCCAGGGGGCCACCAGAGCGTTCGTGGCCACTGCCAACGGATCCTTTGTTCTGGACACAAAGGTTTCCACCTTGTGATTGAACTGGGACGCCATGAGATCCACGTACAGCGTCCCCCATCTGCGGCAAATTTGATTGAACAACTCCGGTGGAAAGACCACTCTCCCTGGTCCAGCGTCTGGCGACTGAGAAAGTCCGCCTGCCAGTTCTCCACACCTGGAATGTAAACGGCGGAGATTGCCGGAACGGGACGTTCTGCCCAACGCAGTACCATTGCTGCCTCCACCGTAGCTGCTGGACTCCTTGTGCCACCCTGATGGTTCACATACGCCACTGCTGTGGCATCGTCCGACTGAATTCGAATCGGACGACCCTGCAATCTCATCCAGAGAAAAAAGCACAATCTGATTGCTCTCAGCTCCAGTACATCGATGGGGAGGCGAGCCTCTTGTGCCGACCAACGGCCCTGGGCAAACAGCTGTCCCAGGACCCTGCCCCAGTCCAAAGGACTGTCATCCGTGGTAATGATCACCCACTGAAGGGGCAGGAACGACTTCCCCTGAATCAACAATGAGTCTCGGAACCATGGGTCAGAGACGCCCTGGTCTGGGAACTCAGACGGATCAGAAGGTCCAAGGATCGAGGGGGATCTGTCCCACCGAGCCAAACTTGCTCATTGAAGGAGACGAGTGTGACTCTGGGCGGATGGTATCGCCTCGAAAGTTGAGCCTATGAGCCCCAGCCCCCCACATAAGGAAGACCGTCGGTGCGACAGGAAAGTTTTCACTGCCGACTGCAGTGACCGCAACTTGGCTGGAGGAAGCAAAAACCTTTCCCTGCTCTGAGTCCAGAAACAGGCCCAGATACTCCAGGAGACGGGATAGAGACACCGTCGACTTCTGCAGGTTGAGCAACCAGCCGGAGTCCTGCAGCGAGGTCATTGTGATCCTCACCTTCTCTTCCCGAGCCATAGAAACATAGAAAAGTGACGGCAGAAAAAGACTGAGTAGTCCATCGAGTCTGCCCCTTTTTATTTTATTTTTTTTATTTATTTATTTTTTTACATTAACCTTGTTGTCTGACTATGGATTTATATTATCCCAAGCATGTTTGAAGCCATTTACTGTTGACTGTCTCACAACCTCTGTTGGTAGTTTATTCCAATCATCAACCACCCTTTCAGTAAAATAATACTTTCTAAGATTAGTTTTGAACTTCCCCCCAGTTAGTTTGAGGTCATGTCCCCGCGTTCGGATTCCGCTTGCGGATTCCGCTTGCAGGAGCAGGTCGTCCAGGTAGGCTACTACCGCAATGCCTCTGTCGCATACCGGAGCTACCAGTTTTGTGAAAAAAAACTCGAGGTCTGAGACTAGACCGAAAGGGAGTGCCACGAATTGAAAATGGAGGTCTCCCACTGCAAAGTGAAAGAAACGCTGAAGCCGTGGACAAATAGGTACATGGAGGTACACATCCCTGATGTCTAGAGACGCCAGAAATTCCCCCTGATGGAGGGCGGCTACAACTAGAAAAGGTTAAAAGTCACCCCCACACCACCACCCCACAGTGCACCAGGGGACCCAGGAGGACTGCACCCGCCGCCACCAGCACCCACAGTAGAGCCCAGCTATACTTGCTGTTTGCTGCCATAACCCTGAGGATCGTCAGAGAGCCGCGCCGTCAGGAGCACACACCGTTCCAAAATGAAAGTAAAAAGCTGTAGACACGGTTTTTTGCACGAGCAGGGAATCCAATATGGCCGCCGTTGAACACTAGAGGCCGAAAAACACCTGCAGGGAACGTGCAGTACCGCAAATGGCCGCTCTGAGCGCTAGAGGGAAAGCCCCATAGGCCCAATATGTCTGCTGCTACGGCAAAATGGCGGTGGTCCGCTGCAAAATGGCAGCAAAAAAACCACCGAACGGCGCTAGACGATCGGGTGCGGGGCGGGGGGAAGGGGGAGTGTGCAGGGGGTGAACAGGGCTCCACGCGCCCCTACCGGCGGCTGCCCAGCAAAAAATTTTTTTTTATTTTTTTTTAGGGTCGTCGGTCCCCCTTTCCGCCCCTAAAAAGGGGGGAAGGAAGGAGCTCTCACTCACCACTCCGGACGACGCCATGGGTAGCCACCCAGTCGCAGACCTTCCGCCACTGCTTGGGCGGTATGCTGCAGGCCAGAAGTCGCCATTCCCGAATCGCATCCGGGGCTGGGCGTAAGGGGGGGGGGGGGTCACCCCAGGCCGCCCGCATGGAACGGGCACGATGCGGCGGGTCCACATACGGCGGGACTGGCTCGCATCGGTCGGCCAGGTCGGGGAGAGTACAGAGCCCATGGACTCTATGCCCCGACCGGCTTCTTGATAGCAGATCAATTGCTTGATAGAAGACAAATAAAAATAAAAGTAAAAGAAAACCGGTCACAAACAGGACCACAATTCCCCTGAAGGGAAGCCAGGTCAACTCCTTGCAAACTAGGCATTTAGACTGAAGAGCTATGCTATGAGGGGGTTTTATGTGGGAAGAGTGGACGGCCCCCATGGGAGGGGCCAGCTGTTTCTTTTCCCTGCCTAGTTAACTCCTCGTGAGACCAGCATAAAAACCACACGTAATGGAGAAGCTGCGTCTGTCCGTGAACGATAGGAGAAAAATGTATTATGTACTTTATTGTTCTGGCAATGATATATAATGCGGCTATATTTTAGGATTTTCCAATAAAACTTTTGTAAACAAAACAGTACTTGATATCTTGTAATGTAGAAGGTCAATAAATAAGCCAAAGCAATAAATAGGCAACAGAATTGTGTATTATACAGACCTCTTTGTCTCTTAAATTAGTATCGCCACCAAATAGCACAGTAGTTGATAGAGGAACCTCCAACATCTTCTGAAGTACAATGCCCAGCTGGTTCATCCGTTCATTTTCATGATCTTTGGTGCTCTCCAAGTGGGAAGTCATAAGGCAAATGTCACTGCCACAGAGTTTCACCTAGAAGGGAGGAGTAAGCATCCTCAGTGTACACACAGGAGGAGCAGTGGGAACAAGCTTGAACAAAGACAGATAACCGTATAGGTTATGTAGTAAATTAGATATATAGGGGAAAAGGCTGATGCTTGAGATACTAGCCGGTCAGCAGAGATTTATGGACATTGGCCAAATCATAGCAGAGCAGGTTTGGTAATGGGGAACATGCAAAGATCCAATTAAAACAAAAAAAAAAACACACACACACACACACACACACACACACACAACTTTACATCCCTACAAGGATAAACAGTCTAAAAAAAATGGATTTTGACTTACTGTAAAATCCCTTTCTCTGAGTTCGTCGACAGGCACAGCGACTCTTAGGACTAAGTGGGTTATACTGCCCTCTTCAGGAGTTTACTAGGCAGAACAGGCAGTTCTAACAGCAAAAAGAACAGCAACAGGTACAGGCCCTCCCAGGGGGCAGTACCCACTGGCAAATAACCCCACACCCAGCTCCTGCTAGCTCAGTTCGTAACAAGCAGTGCAACATCCAGGAGGGGTTGGTGCTGTGCCTGTCGAACTCAGAGAAAGGGATTTTACGGTAAGTCAAAAAATCCCGTTTTCTTTCGTTGACAGGCACAGCGACTCTTAGGACTAAGTGGGACGTCCAAAAGCAGTGCCGAAAATGAGGAGTGGGTAATAGAACAACAGAACTATACCCAAACCCTCAGTGAGGAACCACAC
Organism: Glandirana rugosa; assembly: GCA_018402905.1. Classification (NCBI taxonomy): domain Eukaryota; kingdom Metazoa; phylum Chordata; class Amphibia; order Anura; family Ranidae; genus Glandirana; species Glandirana rugosa. The sequence continues at coordinate 1,404,721 of BLSH010449190.1, read as the reverse complement.
GTGTCTCACATGGCCGCCTGCAAAACCTTGCGGCCAAACACAGCATCCGAGGACGCTAAAACATCAACTTTGTAAAACTTTGAGAAGGCGTTCACAGAGGTCCAAGTAGCCGCCTTGCACACTTGAGACAGATGCCTGATGTCGGAAAGTACTAATCGCCCTGGTAGAATGAGCCGTAACCGGAAAAGGAGGCTCCAGACCCCGAACAGCATAGGCTCAGGTCACTGCCTGTCTAATCCAACGTGAGATAGTGGCCGATGAGGCCGCCAAACCTTTGTGTGGACCATCCACCACGACAGAGCGTCCAACCTCCGAAAGGAGGTCATAGGTCGCCAGATACGGCCGCAGGGCCCGAACATCCAGGGGAGTGCAAAGCAACCCCCTTAGGGTGAGACGGGCGTGGGCATAGCAAAGGAAGGACAATATCCTCATTGATGTGGAAAGATGACACCACCTTCGACAAAAAAAGGAAGGAGACGGGCGCAAGACCGCCTTATCTTTATGTAGGACCAGATAAGGAGACCTACAAGACAGAGCCGCCAACTCAGACACCCGCCGAGCAGATGTGATGGCCACCAGAAAAGCCACTTTCTGCGACATGCCGAACCCCCTCCATGAAAGTACGGATCAATGAATACGTCGCCAAAGGACGCTGAAAAGAGATTGCCAGAGCAGAAACCTGACCCTTGATAGTGCTCAGCGCCAGTTTCTGGTCGAGGCCCCTCTGTAGGAAGGGCAGAACTCGAGAGAGCGAGGATTCCACCCCCGGCTTCGCACCAGGCGATGTAAGCCTTCCAGGTGCGGTGATAAATCTTACGTGAAGTGGCCTTATGGGCCTTCAACATGGTAGAAATCACAGAGTCTGAGACCCCTCGATCCCTCAACACCTGGGATTCAATAGCCAGGCTGTTAAAGCCAGAGAGGGTAAAGCAGGATGCAGGATGGGTCCCTGGGACAGAAGATACTCGAAAAGCGGGAGCTGCCAGGGAACGTCCACCATCCGTACTAAGTCTGCGTACCAAGGACGCCGTGGCCAATCTGGAGCTACCAGAATGGTTGGTAAAACCTCCGCTTCTATTCTGCCCAGAAGGGGCGGAAGCAGTCTCAGAGGAGGAAAGGCATAGATGAGCCGATACCGAGCCCACGGAGCTAAAAGAGCATTCACTGCGTCCACTAGGAGTCCCTTGTCCTGCTCACGAAGGTCCGCACCTTCCGATTGAGACGGGACGCTAGTGAGTCCACGTCTGGGACACCCCATCTCAGACAAATCTGATGAAACATCTGGGTGCAGGGACCACTCTGCCTGGTCCAGGAGCTGACGACTGAGAGTACGCCTGCCAATTTTCTACGACAGGTATGTGAACGGCAGAGATTGCCGGAACGTGGCTTTCTGCCCACCGCAGGATGGGAGCTACATCCGAGGCCACAGCAGAGCTTCTCGTCCCGCCCTGGTGGTTCACGTATGCCACGGCCGTGGCATTGTCCGACTAAATCCGGACAGGGCACCCATATAGTCTCGACGTCCAATGGGAAAGGCAGCACCAAATCGCCCGCAATTCCAGGACGTTGATCGGGAGGCGAGACTCCTCCGGAGACCACCACCCCTGGGCTGAGAGCAGCCCCAGGACTCCACCCCAGCCTGTCAGGCTGGCGTCCGTTGTGATCTGTGTCCAGTAAAGGGGGAGGAAGGACTTCCCCGACCAAAGAGCTGGGGACCGCAGCCACCAGAGCAGTGAGGCCCTTACTTTGTGATCCATTCTGATCACCCGATCCAGGGAAGATGGGGACCTGTCCCATCTCAGGAGAATCTCCCATTGCAGAACCCGGGTGTGTTACTGAGCGTAAGGGACCGCCTCGATGGAGGCCACCATGAGGCCCAGGACCCGCATGCAAAAACGGAGTGAGGCCCATTTCTGGGACAGCAGGGACCGAACCGCCGGCCGAAGCCTCTGCCGCTTGGCTGGCAGAAGGAAAACCTTCGCCTGGGGGTGCATCCAGAAATCAGCCCCATATATTCCAGGCGGGAAGACTGAATCAGAACCGACTTCAGGAGGTTGATCACCATTCCGAACTCCTGCAGAGTGTGCAGGGTGATCGTCACATTGTCCCCGAGCCCTGGAGCCGACTCTGCTCACAGGAGAAGGTCGTCCAGACACCAGCACCACCGTGATGCCCCTCTGCCTCAGCAGAGCCAGAACTGGGGCCAGCAGTTTGGTGAAAACCCGAGGCGCCAATGCCAGGCTAAAAGGGAGGGCCACGAACTGGTAGTGATCCTCCCCAACCGCAAAGCACAGGAAGCGGTGGTGCTGGGCGCAGATGGGAACATGCAAGTACGCATCTTTGATGTCGAGGGAGGCCTGGTGCAGGGCCGCCACTACCGAGCGGACCGACTCCATCCAGAACCGGCAGACCTGCATAAACTTGTTGAGGTCCTTAAAGTCCAGGATGGGATGAACCCCGTCCTTTGGAATCACGAAAAGGTTGGAATAAAACCCCTGGGAACGTTCCGCCCGTGGAACGAGAACATTTCACCCCTTGACCCAGCAGATCCTGCACAGCCCCGAACAGGGCCCGCAGCCTGCCTGCAGGCAGCTGCAGGTTGGAGGCAAAGAACCTGTCTGGGGGGCGGGAACGGAATTCTATGCTGTACCCCGAGGAGACCACCTCGAGCACCCATCGGTCCGAGATGCGGGAGGACCACCTGTCTGCGAACCCCAGGAGACGTCCCCCCACCCGAACACCAGGCGGGGGCAACCCTTCATGCGGAGGAGACCTTGTCCTCACGCTTACTCGGCCAGTGACGCTTCTGTCTACCCGCGGGGGCCCCGGTGGGCTATGAACCCTTGCCCGAGGAAGGGACGAGAAGGCAGCCCAAGGGCCGGAAAGGAGGGGCCCTGTTGGCGACGGGGGTCCGAACTCCTCCTAGACTCCGGAAGAGAGGTGCTCTTCCCTCCCGTGAGATTTTTTCCATAGCGACTGTACCCGGGAGACAAACCGTGGACATGGCGTCTACAAGGGAAGGGGCCCCTGAGGTGCTGGCTGGTAGGGAAGCACCCGCGTCGGCTGCCATACTGTCACCCACCCTGGCTGCCCCAGAAAAATTAGGCCTATTGCCAGGAGACCACTGCACCGCCCCACCCAACAAGGCTTGTCACAGGGGGCACCCCAGGGGGACTCGCCACCCGATCAGAGAGGAGCCACTTGCTGCTGCTGTCCGCCGCTGTTCTGCCTTCACCGATCCTGCTGCCCACACTGCTGCTGTGCTCAGAGCCCCCGCCGCGAGAGAGATCCGCGCCGTGCTGGGGGGGCCTTCCACGTGTAGAAACCACAGGAAAATGACCGCCGATGCACACTAGAGGCCGAAACCTCGTGTAACAGCGCCATGGCTACACCAAAATGGCCGCCTAATGATCCCCTGCATGCAAATGCGGCTGGCTACAAGAAAATGGCGGGCGGGTGCAGGCAAAATGGCCGCCGACGATCCCCGACCGCCGAGCATGAGGCGGGGGGGGACCAGCTTGGGCCCATACACCCATTACACCCTGGGAGCCCTGGTGAGGGGCGGTGCATCTGAGGGGTGGGGGGGGGGGCCAACACCCACTACGCTCATCCCGGAGGGGGGTCCCGCCAGCTCCCCCCGGCCTCCGAAGGGGGGGAAAGGTACTTACCCCATCTAGTCGGGCGGTGCGGGGGATCCCACCCGAGGCAGCCTACACTCCCGGCTAGGCCGGAGGGAGCTGCCGTCGGCCCTGGGCGCACAGCTTGCGGTGGCAGGGCACCCCATCCGGTCGGGGCTAGTTGCGGTCGACCCAGCGCGAAGCATTCGGTCTAACGCGTGATGGCCGGCTGGGGAGACTACCTGGATCCAAGAACCAGCCTTTCACCCAGCACGGCTACTTGATTGTAGTCTTCATCTGTGAGGCTGTCCCAGGACAGCCGAAGTGGACCAGAGAGGTACCACAGATCCCAACAGGGAGCCTAGGTCTAACTCCTTGTGCTAGGCAGAAAAACTGAGCTAGCAGGAGCTGGGTGTGGGGTTATCTGCCAGTGGGGACTGCCCCCTGGGAGGGGCTGTGCCTGTTGCTGTTCTTTTTGCTGTTAGAATTGCCTGTTCTGCCTAGTAAACTCCTGAAGAGGGCAGTATAACCCACTTAGCCCTAAGAGTCTCTGTGCCTGTCGACGAACGAAAGAAAAAGCTAATTACTTCTGCAAAGGCAGCATTAAGGTAGGAGTGCAACAAAATTTGTTCCCTAAATCTTTCCAGTATGTATACAGAAGTTGAGGCACTATAGGGCAATAATAGAGCTGCATTAAACCCACCTCTTTATGTACTGTAAAGTGTTTGCTTACACAAAGGCAACCTAAGGCAAACACATTTTTTTGGGAGATCATATCACTTTATCTCACTTTTGTAGTGCAGTCACGATCATAAATGCGCTCACCATTAAACTACTGTCCAGGATTAAGGGGGAGGGGACAGCTGAAAATGGGGAGCATTCACTGCAGAGGTCACATGGATCGCACACATCATTGGACTTGGTCCCTCAGCCCATGAATCACAGCACATGTGCACCCCCATCCCAGGCCCACCACATCCAGTTAGCTCCTTCGCCTTTGGGCCAGGGTGCCCATGTGCATTTAACCAGACACATCACACAATGGTCACATGATTGCTGCATGGTTGACATAAGCAGAGCAACAATGTGCAAGTGCGCCCTTCACAGGCTGGAGTACGCATACAAGGGTGGCTTCAGGAGACCCTGCATAGCTGTGGAGCCACCCACTGCACGGAACTGCACAAGAGTGAAGCCCCCATCATAGAATACAATCAGGTAGCACAGCCTACAGAGAGAAACCAGATACCATTTTATTCTCTAGGGTCCTATATGCGCAACAAATGTCAGAAAAGATTTAGTCTCTTTTAATCAGCAATGATCTCAGACATGGCAGTCTGCCCAGATAGGAGAAACTCAAGTCGCTCTGACTTAAAAAAAAGGTCCCTGGGGAGATTTCAGGCGACTTGCATTGACTTCTATACAGTCAACGATTAATCGTGCAGCTCTATCCTGCAGTATGCTGTAATGGCTCTCAGATTTCATATTGAGAGTTTACTGCCACTTTAAAGCTCTGTTTAATTGAGTTATGCTAGATCTAAGTAAAAACACATTGGTTGCATAAATGTGCACACCCTCTTATAACTGGGGATGTAGCTGTGTTCAGAATTAAGCAATCACAATCAAACTCATGTTAAATAGGAGTCAGTACATGCCTGCCATCATTTAAAGTGCCTCTGATTAACCCCAAATAAAGTTCAGCTGTTCTAGTAGGTCTTTCCTGACGTTTTCTTAGTCACATCCTACAGCAAAAGCGATGGTCCGCAGAAAGCTTCCAAAGCATCAGAGGGATCTCATTGTTAAAATGTATCAGTCAGGAGGAGGGTACAAAAGAATGTCCAAGGCATTAGAAATAACATGGAACACAGTGAAGGCAGTCATCAAGTGGAGAAAATATGGCACAACAGTGACATTACCTAGAACTGGATGTCCCTCCAAAATTGATGAAAAAAAGATAAGAAAACTGGTCAGGGAGGCTGCCAAGAGGCCTACAGCAACATTAAAGGAGCTGCAAGAATATCTGGCAAGTACTGGCTGTGTGGTACATGTGACAACAATCTCCCGTATTCTTCATATGTCTGGGCTGTGGGGTAGCGTGGCAAGACAGAAGCTTTTTCTTAAGCAAACATCCAAGCCCGGCTAAATCTTGCAAAAACACATTTGAAATCTCCCAAAAGCACGTGGGAAAAGGTGTTATGGTCTGAAGAAACTAAGGTTGAACTTTTTGGCCATAATTCCAAAAGATGTTTTTGGCGCAAAAACACTGCACATCACCAAAAGAACACCATACCCATTCAAAAGGTAGAGGGAATTATGAACAGCTCCAAATACCAGTCAATATTGGCACAAAACCGTCAGGCTTCTGCTAGAAAGCTGAACATGAAGAGGAACTTCATCTTTCAGCATGACAACGACCCAAAAGCATACATCCAAATCAACAAAGGAATGGCTTCACCAGAAGATTGAAGTTTTGGAATGGCCCAGCCAGAGCCCAGACCTGAATCAGATTGAAAATCTGTGGGGTGAGCTGAAAAGGGCATGCCATCAATAGAATCGATTGGGCACTCTTACCAGATGTGCCTGATCTCAGTCTGTCATATGACCTCAGAGGGCGGGGGGTGTCACCCTGTCTCTTGTGTTTGAGATAAATATCCCTCTATCCCTCTCTATCTTTGTGTCACTATAAGCACGTATCACATGCCTGACAAAGGAGGGTCTTGCGTAGCTGTGGACATGGCACCTTTTTTTCCTGACGTGATCATTCTTCAATAAAAAAAAAGCTTTTCGGACAACATTGGTGATCCGTGGTGTGCTGGGAAATACGAACATCGATCCTAAAGTGTTACTAAACCCACAAAAGTAAAATCATTCTGTATATGCAGTAAAGCATGCTTGCTATACTCAATGTGGAACCTAAGGGGTTAATCCTCTGCATTGTGCTAAAAGGCTGCTTGATCCTGTATGCAGAGATCCTCCCCTCCCTGCACTGTCCCGTGAACAAGTTTGGATAATAGCCTTTTGAGTCAGGCTGCACATGCTCAGTTTGATGTGTATTGCCAGAGAGTTTTTTTTCCTTGGGAGGGTGCATGTGATCAGCACAGGGCCTATCAGCACTGTCCAGACAGTGTCAGGAGTCAGGAGCCCTGTAGCCTCATAGGACAGGTCAGTGCAGTATGAAAACTCCTCCTACAAGCTTCACTGGTAACTGATAGCAGTCACAAGACTGCTATTTACTGCTGATGAGAAAATTTAGCAGTTTATATTTACTAAAATAATTGCATTTCCATGTTCTGTGTACTGTGGGAGACCAGATATAGTGAATGCAGGATTCTGGGTTTAACACTTGGTTATAAAGCTTAGTTTTTTTTTATTAAATAAAAAACAAAACACCTTCCTATATTTACCTGCGCAATGGTTTTACACAGAGAAACCCCAATCCTCTTCTTCTAGGGTCCCCCCCGCTAGTACCCCAGGCCCCACCTATTCATCAGGTGCCCCCAGGGAAAGCAGCTCTCACAGGGGCACACGTGTGTGCGCGCTCCCGAGTCCCGCTGCTGTGTCCATTGACATCGAAAGCGGGACTCTGCCCCCACCTCCGTGTCACCAGATTTGACTGACAGCAGTGCGAGCCAATCGCTCCCGCTGCCATCAATATGTCCAATGAGGAGAGAGACAGGGACTGGAGCCACTAAACTCATGCACATCGCTAGATCGGATGGGCTCAGGTAAGGAAAAGGGGGGGGGCGCAGCTGCAGCACAGGTTTTTCGCCTTAATGCATTAATGTAAAAAACCTTAAGGCTTTACAACCACTGTAAAGCAGTAAACCACAAAAAAAAAAAAAAAAAAAAAA
>BLSH010449190.1:1385170-1397246 GCA_018402905.1 Glandirana rugosa | reverse complement strand
AAAAAAAAAAAAAAAAAAAAAAACACACACACACACACACACACACACACACACACACACACACACACACACACACACACACACACACCTTAGTTAGGCTTACAGGTAACGATATTTCTATGAGTCTTTCAGGACAGCACCTGGAGAGGGTGCAGTTCCACCCACTTCCTAGGAAACACTGCAGTCAAGCCTTTAAAGTCTGCCCCCTTCCACCATGGCCTCAGTTATTGAGCACCTCTAGCCATGCTAAAAAATATAAGCAAACATAGTAATCACATGTCATTAACACTTACAAAAAAACCCCAAAAGGATAGTCATGGGCGCTGTCCTGAAAGACTCGTAAAAATACTGCTACCGGTAAGTAACTACGGTTTTCTCACCTCGTCTTTCAGGACAGCACCTGGAGATGATAAAAAATAAAAAAAATAAAAATAAAAAAAGTACTTACTCTAGGGTGGGACCACTGCCTGCAGGACTTTCCTGCCAAACGATTGCTCTGCTGCCGAGTGCAGGTCCATCCTATAATGACGAGTGAAAGTGGAAAAACTCGTCCATGTGGCTACTTTACATATTCGTCCTAGTGAGGCCCCAGATCGCTCCGTCCAGGATGTTGCCACTGCTTGGCTAGAATGAGCTACTATACCCATAGGAGGTTCTACTCTGGAGGCCCTGTAAGCCTCCCTGATAGCCATTCTGAGCTACCGAAAAAAAAAACGCCAAGAAGGGCTCATTATGGACAAGGCCTGTAGCTTGCGGACCCTCCTCGCCGAGCTGACCGCTACGAACAAAGCCAATTTAAACAACCACAATTTAATTGTGGTTACCGTCGGCGGTTCTAAAGGGCTTTTAGTCAACCCTTGCAGGACAACCGATAAGTCCCATTTAGGGAAAAATGTAACTGGCACTGGTCTCATCCTAGCCAGCGCTTTAAAGAATCTAATAAAGCAGGGATATGCAATTAGCGGACCTCCAGCTGTTGCAGAACTACAAGTCCCATGAGGCATAGCAAGACTGACAGCCACACGCATGACACCCAGAGGCAGAGGCATGATGGGACTTGTAGTTTTGCAACAGCTGGAGGTCCGCTAATTGCTTATCTTTGTAATAAAGCATTCAGAGATAAACATCTAAGAAAACCGACAAGGCCACCACCTGGACCTTCAAGGTACTGGCTGCCAAACCTTTTTCCAACCAGTCTTGTAAAAATTCCAAAACTGAAAAATTCTCCTGAGGGGAACAATTCTTTTCATTGCACCAGGAGTTAAAACGCTTCCACATCTTAAAATGTATGGCCTTCATGACTTTTTTCCTGCGGTCTAGTAAAGTAGAAATTATCCTGTCTGACAACTCCTTTCTCCTCAGGATCTGCTCCTCAGTAACCACACTGGCAATCTGAGATGACCCACGTTGGGATGGAGAAGGGGACCTTGACTTAGTAGATCCCCTCAAACTGGCAGTACCCAATGGTGTACCATTGCCAACCTCAATAGCACTGAAAATCAGACCCTTTTGGGCCAGTAAGGGGCTACCAGGTTTAAGGTCGTATCTTCCTCCTGTAGTTTTTTGAGCCCCAACTGAATCATTTGCACTGGGGGAATCGCATAGAACAAGCGGAAGGTCCAGCACTGAGTCAGTGCATCTAGACCTGCCGCTTGGTCCCACCCTGTTCAGAAAGAAGAAAGTTGGCACTTTTGCAATTGCTCAACGCAAATAGGTCAACTTGGGGAATAACCCCATTTGTGCGTTGTCTGGAAAGCTTCCTTGCTTAAGCTCCACTCTGATTCCAGCACTCTCTGCTCAGGAAATCCGCTATTCGATTCAAACTGCCCTTCAAATGTACTGCTGTAAGGGAAGCTACATTGCATTCTGCCCAATAAAGAATCTTTTGGGCCAAACTTAGAAGACACCTGCTTCTTGTGCCCCCTTGTCTTGAGATGTTAGCTACTGTGGTGGCACTGTCCAATAGTACCTGGACGTGTTGACCTTTGACGATTTCCCTGAAGGCCCACAATCCCAGAAAGACTGCCCTCAGCTCCCGCCAATTGGAAGACTCTTGGATTCCTCTTTCGGCCAAGACCCTTAGGCCATGTTGTCCTCGAGATGCGCCCCCCACCCCCAGGAGCTTGCATCCGTTAAGATCTTCTCTGTGGGAAAACTCCAGGTCAAACCCCTGACTAGATCTGCTTGAACGCTCCACCACCATAACTTCCTTTTCAAAGGAGGAATTTTGATAAGCTTTTCCAGGGACTCCCCATGAGCCCAATTTTGCAGGATCGCTTGTTGGAGGTCCCTCGAGTGCAGATGTGCCCACTGAACTGCTGGGATAGAAGCTGTGAGAAGCCCTAGCATAGATATGGCTGACCGTACTGTGACAGCTAAATTGGTCTGTACGCTCTTAACCGAATCTTGTATTTTCAGTACTTTCTTCCGGGAGAAAGATCTTCCCTGCCAGCGAGCTGATGGTATATCCCAGAAATATAACCACTTGGGAGGAAGTTAAAGTTGATTTGTCCTTGTTCAGGAGCCACCCCAACCTTTCTAAATCTTTGGTAAGTGACTACCTGAAGTTGGCGAATAGAAGGAGGTCATCTAGATATGGTACTATTGATACCCCTTTCAGCCTAAGCGAGGCCAGAGCCTCCACCATAAGCTTTGTGAAGAGTCTTGGTGATGACAGACTGAAGGGGAGAGCTCTGAATTAAAAATGAGACACCACCCCCTTTATTTTGACCGCCAACCGCAGGTACTTTTGTGATCTTGTCGGTATGGGGACATGTAGGTAAGCGTCCCAGAGATCTATCGAAGCTAGGAAACATCCTACTGGAAGAAGCTCTCACCGAATAGATCGTATCCATCTGAAACTTTGTATCGGATGGATTTGTTCAAAACTTTAAAGTTTATGATTAATCTGAATTTCGCAGATGGTTTTCTTACGAGAAATGTGTGTGAATAACACCCTGTCCCTCTTCCTCTCAAGGCACTGGTATGATCACTTTCTGTTGCAGAAACTCTTTGAGAAGTTTTGTCATCACTAAGGATTTTTCCTGATCCTTGGGAACCGGTGTCACAAAATCTGGATGGTGGAGGTTCCGAGAATTCCAGTGTGTGTATCCCTCAGAGATGGTTTTGAGGATAAACGCACTGGTCGTCTCTCTCCCACTGTAGAAAGAAAACCTGTAGTGCCCCCACCCCATAGTTTGCTCTTTTCTGGCTGACTGGGGAACGAAAAAAGCACTCCCGTTCTACCCCGACCTCTGAGATCTCCAATGTTTTTGCCCAGTTTCTTTGGCGTCCTGGGTTTGTTGAAAGGGACGAAACCTCTTTTTCGTCTGAGGTACGATCTTTTTCTATGTCGGGAAAGCCTTTCCTATATGCTGTTCTATGAAGCACAGCATCAAGGTTTGGGCCGAATGCTAGGTCCCCCTCAAAAGGAAGACCACACAGTTTTGCTTTGGAGGTCAAATCACCCATCCATGTTTTCACCCATAGGGCCCTTTGTGCTGAATTAATTAGCGCAGAGGACCTCGTGGTTATCCTTATGGATTCCGCCAAGGCATCCGCTAGGTAACCCACCGATTTCTTCAGCGCCGGTAAGGTCTCCAACAAATCTTAACGAGAGGTACCTGCCTTGATGTGGCACTCTAGTTCTTCCAGCCAATGATCCAGATTTCTGGCTACCACCGTCGATGCCATTGCTGGTTTGAGGTTCATCAGTCGAATCCCAAGCTTTTTTCATTAATGAATCTGCCCGCTTATCCATGGAGTCTTTTAAGACACCAATGTCCCTCTCTGGGTCCTTCCATTCTCCTGACAGCTTCTGCCAAAACTTTGTGCCGGAAATACCTGCTGCTTTCTCTCATCCATCCGGTCATGTAGGGATAGCTGGGCTTTGTCTTCCTTGATTTTAAAGCGTAGTATAGATGTTTTAATGGAGCCACCTCATCCAAGAATAACTTGTAACAGGAGGCAGATCCCTGCTTTTCCTCTTCCCCCTTCATCTGATTTTGAGGAAGCACTACCTTCCTCTTCATCAGAATCGCTAAACATCTTTTGAGGTGGATGCATGCGAACTGGGCGGGGAACTCCCTCTGGGTTGCTGAAGTACCAGACGCTTGTCCAAATAGGAACGGAAAGATTGAAAAGCATCTTCCAATTCCTTCCTAAAGGACATCAGCAGCTCACTAGGCTGAGTAGGAGGAGTTTTTGCTGCGGTCTCCTCCCTAAACAAATCTGCTACGCAGGCCTTGCACCATGGTTTGGTCCAAGAATCCTTAAGCGTGGTCTTACATGAAGCACATTTCTTCATGGTGGGAGGGGAGACAGGCTTTGATTTTTCTTTACTTTTAGTCTGAAAAAACACCAAAAACGCATCCATCAAGCAACTATGATCTGGTACACTCTAGCAGACATACATCAATTTAAAACAGTGACAACTCCACAGTCCACTGTATCCACATAGCCCTCAGAAACTCCTCTGAGGGTAGTGATGCAGACCCCCCCCCCCCCAAACAGGAGAGACAGGGAGGGAACAAACATGGCCCAAATATACATTTTAGAGGCCTCTGCCTCTCCTACCTGGGCCTGGCCGGTGCTTGTGGCTCCTGCCACCACCGCTGGTCCTTCTGGAGCGCACAGCGGGCATCCGGAAGCTCTCCATTTCAAAATTTCCTAGTTTTCCCACCACTGCAGAACCAGAAGTGCACTGGCCGAAGGTCCGCCCTCTTCCCCCTACATTCCAGGGGCCAGAACCCGTGCACACCGCCGGAAGTCCCGCCCTGCAGGAAATGACGTTGCCTGCCCTCCAGACTCAGAACGAGCACTGGCTGAAGCCACAGGTACCGTAATGCTGCCCAGCCCTGCAAGGCCAACGCGAACCAGAGACCCGCCTGCATCGCCCGGTCTGATAAAATGGGACCCCCGCCGGCCTGTGCCCTTGCCAGGCTCGAAAGGGAGGACACTGGAGCCACCCCCCACCCTTTAGGGGGGGGGGGCACTGGGCTAGCCTTCATCAACAACAAACACACCTGTTAAGCCTCAAAAACCCACCCTTGGTCCTCTGCAGCACTTACATCATAGCTGGAAGGAACACAACTACTGAGGCCATGGTGGAAGGGGGCGGACTTTAAAGGCTTGACTGCAGTGTTTCCTAGGACGTGGGTGGAGCAGAGCAGCGCTGTCTCCAGTTACCATCCTGAAAGACGAGGGGAGAATATTGGTCCAGTTTAAGTCAGTGTGCTAATATGCATTGCATACTGTAAGAAAGGGTTTCCTATATAGACAAGCTGGCCACCACAATACAGTGTAGACCAATGCACCAGTCACTAATGGGGAAAGAACAGCTGCAGGAAGTCAAGAGACCAATACTGGCAAATAGGCTTTATCTCTGCTTGCTTTTTTGCTGGCTGTCAGCTCCACCCTAGGCTGAAGGACAATTTAGAAGTGTTCCTTTGGAAAAGCTACATAAGACTAGCCACAAACCCCTCTTTATAGTGTGTTTAAATTAAAATTTCCTTCTTTTTTTTAAACATAACAGCACAGGGTTTGTCTAAACAGGGCTCTGTGTTGGATGGGAGTGGATCAGGACTAGACACTGCCTGGAGACCAAAACACGAAGCAGGTAGAGCTCTAGAGGGCTCAGTGCAGACAGTGGCCGCATCCATGGGCAGCCTTTCCACTCCAGGCTAGCCAGGGCAGTGCTGGATCTCTTCCAGGATGGCCACTTGTGTTGTGAATAACTGTGCTCCATTTCCAGCACATGCAGGTTGGCGGGGAAGTGTTGGCATTTACAAAACAAGTCACTATCTAGGACTCCAGTCTCCATTCTTAAAGAAAGTGGGTGGGTTTGGGCTCAGTTGCCTGTCTTCTGGTGTACAAGAAGTCCAGGGCTGGAAGATGGTAAAGCTGCAGATGTTAGCCCTCTCCTCTGTATGCACCATGTGCCACCTGCTACAACTCCCTCCACTCTATTGTCACTTAGACCTCATTAAAATTTGTCTCCATGATTGAAGAGCACAGAGGGGCGCTGTTGACCAGGCTAGCTCAGCAACCATAGCATGATCAGAATGGGACCACATGCTCAATGTTCTTGGTCCCCTGGGGTATTCCACAAGGATTAAAAAATTATAATGATCCTTCTTGTGAAGACAGACATTTCACTGTGCTCATGAAAAGGTACCAAAAAGGCCAAAGAGGGATGAAATTTTAAAAAAAAAAAAATTTAAAAAAAAAAAAAAAAAAAAAAAAAAAAGAAGGAGCATTCACCTGCATGCCATTCACTGCTTCAAAAACTTGCCCAATAGAGACGTGCATTCACCCCCCTCCCCCCCCCCAATACACGTATTCTTCCTGTATTAAATTGTATTGTGACTGTACTGTCTGCCCTCATGTTGTAAAGCGCTGAGCAAACTGTTGGCGATATATAAATCCTGTATAATAATAATAATAATAATAATCATACTCTACATATAGACAAAGACACTGTCACACTTACTTGGGTAAACCTACAGACAGACAAGCCGATGCATGAACACATATATATACAGATGGAGATCAGTGAAATGGTGTACTAGATTGTGACAGGTTATCAGTAAAAAGCTACAGTTGCAAGGATTATATTGCCACATGCTGTCCCGACCATTCAAACCTGGTAAAAAAAACTCCAGGCTTAGGACAATATGAGCCACATGGGTACATGTATAGCCACTCTGTATACAAGCTGCATATATGAAATGTGTAATATACTGTATATACTCCGATTAAATCTTTATTGGGTCATTGCCATTCATCTAACTTACATTCGCCACCAGTAAATTCCTCCTCATGGAAGTTGTTGGGAAAGGAATAATTTCTTGGCTTACTAGTGTCGCTCTGGATTTTTTCAGCATTATGGCAGTGAAGTATTCATCTTCATCTCCTAGAATTGCACAAGTTTCAATTAAACCAATATCACAATAAAAACCCTCATTGTGGAGGTCACATCAGAGCTCTATGGGTTAGAGGGAGAGAAATAAAAGGGATTTTATTAAAACTTACCGTAAAATCCTTTTCTCAGAGTTCACTGACAGCCGCAGCTCTTCATTGACTTGTGGGGTTTATGCTTGTCTCACTAGGAGTTAACTAGGCAGGGAAAAGAACAGCTGCCCCCCCCCCCCACATGGGGCCGTCCTCTCTTCCCACATAAACCCTCCACATAGCATAGCTCAGCAGTTCGTACACAAGCCATACCGAAACAGCACAGAGGGGTGGGTGCTGCGTCTGTCAGTGAACTCAGAGAAAAGGATTTTATGGTAAGTTTTAATAATATCCCTTTTTCTCCTACGTTAACTGACAGACGCAGCTCTTCATTGACTTGTGGGGATGTCCCAAAGCTGTGTCAAAAAGAGGGGTGGGTAAACGATAACTGTATCCAACTGAACCTCTAAGGAGGCGCCAGAGGCGCCTACACTGCCGCCTGCAAAACTTTGTGGCCAAAAGCAGCATCTGAAGATGCCAACACATCAACCTTATAACAAAACTTAGTGAAAGTGTGAACCGAGGCCCAAGTGGCCGCCTTGCACTCCTGTGACACCGAGGCCTGGTGTCTGAAAGCCCAGGAAGTGCCAACAGCCCGGGTAGAGTGAGCCATGACCGGAAAGGGGGAACCTTGCCCCGAACAGAATATGCATGGGTCACGGTTTGTCTAATCTAACGGGAGACAGTAGCCGACGAGGCTGCCAAACCCTTGCGCGGACCATCAGTCAGTACAAACAAAGAACCAGACTTCCGGAAGGAAGCTGTAGCATCTAGATACACTCGTAAGGCCCTTACTACATCCAAGGCATGCAACGCAAATTCTTTTGGGTGCGATGGACGTGGGCACAATGAAGGAAGAACAATATCTTCGTTAATGTGGAAAGAAGAAACCCCCTTCGGAAAAAACGAAGAAGAGGGTCGCAAAAATGCCTTGTCCTTGTGCAGGACTAGGTAGCGAGACTTGCACGACAGTGCTGCCAACTCAGATACCCATCTGGCGGAAGTGATGGCTACCAAAAAGGCCACCTTCTGTGACAGCAGTTGTAAGGAAATCTCCCTGATTTTTTCATAGGGCGGTTTCTGAAGTGCAGAAAGCAACAGATTCAAATCCCACGGGGCCATCACCCAAGGTGCCACATGTCGCACACCTTGTACAAAGGCACGAATCAGTGAGTGCGAAGCCAAAGGTCTCCGAAAAAGAATCGCCAGGGCCGATATCTGACACTTGAGGGTACTCAAAGCCAGTTTTTTGTTCAGGCTTTGCTGCAAAAAAGACAAGACCCTAGACACCACATAAGAGCGAGGGTTATGACCCTCCGCCTCGCACCAAGCTACGTAAGCCTTCCAGGTGCGGTGATATATCTTCCGAGAAGTACACTTGCGAGCCTTTAACAAAGTAGGGATCACGGAGTGAGCGACTCCCCTGTCCCTCAGCACCTGGGACTCAATAGCCAGGCCGTCAAAGCCAGCGAGGGTAAAGCAGGGTGCAAGATGGGCCCCTGAGACAGTAGATCTTCTCGCAGCGGGAGCCGCCAGGGAACGTCTGCCACTATTTGCACCACGTCGGCATACCACGTGCGTCGAGGCCAATCCGGAGCCACCAGGATTATTGGTATCCCCTCCGCTACTATCCTGCGTATCAATTGCAGTAGAAGTTTTATCGGAGGAAAGGCGTACAGAAGGCGGTAACGGCCCCAGGGGGCCACCAGAGCGTCCGTGGCCACTGCCAACGGATCCTTCGTTCTGGACACAAAATTCTTCACCTTGTGATTGAACCGAGACGCCATGGGATCCACGTCCGGCATCCCCCATCTGTGGCAAATTTGGTTGAACACCTCTGATTGGAGAGACCATTCTCCCGGGTCCAGCGTCTGGCGACTGAGAAAGTCCGCCTGCCAGTTTTCCACGCCTGGAATGTAAATGGCGGAGATTGCCGAAACGTGGAGTTCCGCCCAACGCAGTATCAGGGCTGCCTCCGCCGCAGCTGCTGGACTCCTCATGCCGCCCTGATGGTTCACATATGCCACTGCTGTGGCATTGTCCGACTGAATTCGAAGCGGACGACCCCGCAACCTCACTGTCCAGCGAGATAGGCATAATCTGATTGCCCTCAGTTCCAGCACATTGATGGGGAGACAAGCTTCCTGTGTCGACCAACGGCCCTGGGCAGAAAGTTGTCCCAAGATCCCACCCCAGCCCAAAAGGCTGGCATCCGTGGTGATGATCACCCACAGAAGGGGCAGGAACGACTTCCCCCTGAGTCAACGGTGAGTCCCGAAGCCACCAGGTCAGAGACGCCCTGGTCTGGGAGTTTAGGCGGATCAGAAGGTCCAAGGAGACCTGTCCCACCGAGACAGGATCGCTCGCTGAAGAAGTCGAGTGCGACTCTGGGCGTAAGGTATCACCTCGAAAGTAGAGACCATGAGCCCCAGCACCCGCATAGAGTATCGTAACGAAGACCGTCGGTGTGACAGTAGGGACCGCACCACAGACTGCAGCGACAGCAACTTGGCCGGAGGAAGGAACACCTTCGCCTGCTCTGTGTCCAGAATCAGACCCAGATACTCCAGGCGATGAGATGGAGAGACCGGCGATTTCTGCAGGTTGAGCAACCAGCCGAAGTCCTGCAGCAAGGTCATGGTGATTCTCGCATTCTCCTCCAGAGCCGAGGTGGACTCCGCTCGCAGGAGCAGGTCATCGAGGTAGGCTACTACCGCAATGCCTCTGTCGCAGTAACGCCAGTACCGGAGCTACCAGTTTTGTGAAAACGCGAGGGGCTGAGGCCAGACCAAAAAAGAGTGCCACAAATTGATAATGGAGGTCCCCCACTGCAAAGCGAAGGAAACGCTGATGCCGTGGACAAATAGGTACATGGAGGTACGCATCCCTGTTGTCCAGGGACGCCAGGAATTCCCCCTGATGGAGGGCGGCCACAACCGAGTGGATCGATTCCATCCGGAATTTTTGCTCCTACCGGTTCAGGGCCTTCAGGTCCAGTACTGGCCGGACCCCCCCCCCCTTTTTTTTGGGGACCACAAATAGATTTGAATAGAAACCTCGAAACCTCTCCGCTGGAGGTACTGGCACAATCACCCCTTGGTCCGAGAGTGCTTGGACAGCCCCGAAGAGGGCCTCCCGACGTGCCTGCGGGAGCCCTAAATTTGATGGGAAGAACCTGTCTGGGGATAGGGTGTTGAACTCTATCCTGTACCCGGTGGACACCACTTACTGGACCCACCGGTCGGGAATGCGAGCAAGCCATCGATCTGCGAACCCCAGAAGACGTCCCCCCCCCAACCGGAGTCCGGGTGGGGGCAGACCATCAGGCTGAGGAGGGCTTGTCCTCCGCCTTTTCAGTTTTGTGCTGCCGCTGCCGTTTTCCGGCCCCTGCAGTGGCCTTACCGGGACGGGCCCCTTTTCCTGCTGCGCCTGGGCCACGGAAAAAAAAAAAACCTCTTCTGACCCGAGGGAGGGGGCCCCTGTCTGCGGCGAAACTCACGCCTCCGGGGCTCAGGGAGGAAAGTGCTCTTACCTCCTGTGAAATCCTTAATGATCTCATCCAGCCATGGACCGTCAGCTGTCCACCCTGAAAAGGAAGGTCTGCAAGACCTTTTTTGGACGCATGGTCTCCAGACCATGAGCGCAACCAAAGAACCCGTCTAAGGATGACGGCAAAAACCGCCATTCTGGACAACATGGGTAGTAAATCCATGGCCGCGTCACAAAGGTACTTGAAGCCCTGATGCAAAAAATCAGCCCTCTGCAGCGCATCCATCAGGCGGCCGCAGTCCAGATCACTCTGGAGCTCCGCCATACGCTCAGACAAATATTGCGCCGCCATGGCAGACGCCAGGGCCGGCCGCAGCGCTGAGCCTGCCATCAGGAAGAGCACTTTTAACAGCGCCTCTGTCTTCCCATCAGCCGGGTCCTTGAAGGAAGGGGCCCCTTTCAGAGGGATGGTCGTTGCCTTATTCAGGCGAGCTATCGGCAGGTCCACCACAGGCGACTCCCATTTTTTCAAAAAGCTTTCCTCAAAGGGATAGTGATCGTCAAACCGTTTGGACAGCGAAAAAGAATGCTGCGGACGCTGCCAGTCACGATAAATCAAATGATCAAAAAATTGATCATAGGGATAAGCCTTGGGGGCCCACACACACACGTAGATGTCTGCGATTCGCTATCTTGGCTCAGTCGCAGAGTGGAGCGAATTCCAGAGCTAATGGCGGAAACCAGCGCTTTCACGCGCAGCCGTCATCCCCTGATCCCCTTCTCCATCCGAGGGACCCAGTTCACCATTAGAGAGGTCCACTGGGGTCCCCGTGACCCCCGAGGCCACTTCCGGATCAGAGTCCTCCCCTGAAGAACAAGGGGGAGGACGCTTCTTAGGGGCCTGACGGGCGGCATCCGCCCGGGGGAGAAACTCACTAAAGAACGCCCGCAGTTGGTCCAAAATAGCAGATTGCGCCGACGCCGAGTCCTCCTCAATGGGTTCAGCAGTATAGTCTGCCATCGTTCTCCCCCTGAATCACCCTCAGTGACACACAGTGAATACTGACATTTGAGGCACCCCCACACAGCCGCACACCACCGCCCCACAGCACACCAGGGAGACCCAGGAGGACTGCACCTGCCGCCACCAGCACCCACAGGAGAGCCCAGCTAGTACTTGCTGTTTTTGCTGCCTGTAACTGAGGATCTTCAGAAGAGCTGCGCCGTCCGGAGCACACACCGCTCCAAAGAGAAAGCAAAACATATATAGCACGTTTTAACAGCAGCAGGGGACTCCAATATGGCTGCCAAGTGAACACTAGAGGCCGAAACCACCTGCAGGAGAACGTGCAGTACCGCAAATGGCCGCTCCGAGCGCTAGAGGGAAAGCTCCATAGACTCAGCATGTCCATGACTACGGCAAAATGGTGGCGAAAATGTTAAAAAACGGCGCCAACGATCGGGTGCAGGGGGGTGAAAAGGGGGCCCATGTGCCCCTAAGCAGCGGCTACCCAGAAAATCGCCGGGGGGTCGTCGGTCCCCCCTCCATCCCTAAGAGGGGGGGGGGGGGGGGGGA
>BLSH010449190.1:1343913-1357724 GCA_018402905.1 Glandirana rugosa | reverse complement strand
CAAGGACCCCTGGTAGTGGAGACAGAGGCCCAAGAGTGGGGAATGACACGAGGGCTGGAGGGTCACCGATGGTGTAGTGAGGCTCCAGAAGACGTGCAGGTAGAAGGATGGTCGTACAGGCTGGGTCGGCAACAGGCAGGCAGGAAGGTACAAGAGGATCAGGCAAACGGGTAGTCAGAGTCCAAGCAAGGTTCGTTAACGGGCGGGCAGCAGAGGTACAAAGGAGCAGACAATCGGATGGTCGTGGGTAGCCGGGGTCGGTGCAGGTAGCAGAACAGCAGGTCAGGACAAGCCGGGTCAACAGGAGGCAGAACAAACACAGGAACAGGTATCAGGAGCTGAGGCTTACAGGTCGGGAATGCTGTAGAACGAGCAGCACTTGCTGAGGGAGTCTCCAGGTTTAAATAGCCCCGTTTGGCGCAGTTTCCGGCGCGTGCGCGCGCACGGGCGCGCACAGGCGTGCGCACCACCGCGGAAACACATTTTTTAGCAAATTGTTCCTTTCCTAACAAGGTGGTTGAGAAATGAGATGTGTAATTTATGCTTTGAAAACGCCTGAAGGTGCTAGTTCAATGTTGGGCCGCTCTATGTGGCCAGACTGTAAAAATGTCCCAGACATGGGGTATCGCCATACTCAGGAGTAGTAGTAGAATGTGATTTGGGGTGTAATTTGAGGTATGCATGTGCCATGTGAGAGAAATAACCTGTTACAATGACAATTTTGTTGAGAAAAAAAAAAAATCTTCATTTTGCAAAGAATTCTGGGCAAAAATGACAACTTCATAAAACTCACTATGCCACTTACTAGATACCTTGGAATGTCTTCTTTACAAAAAGGGGTCATTTGGGGGGTATTTGTACTTTGCTGGCTTGTTAGGGTCTCAAGAAATGAGATAGGCCGTCAGTACATCAGGTGTGATCAATTTTCAGTGATTTGCCGCATAGGTTGTATACTCTCTAACTTTCACACAGACCAAATAATATACACTAATTTGGGTTATTTTTACCAAAGATATGTAACATTATAAATTTTGGCCAAAATTTCTGAAGATAAATTACTAATTTGAAAAATTTTATAACAAAAAGGAAGAAAAATGTGTTTTTTTTTAAAAAATTTTCGGTCTTTTTTTAATTATAGCACAAAATATAAAAAACCCAGCGGTGATTAAATACCACCAAAAGAAATCTCTATTTCAGTGAAAAAAAGGACGCAAATTTCATATGGGTACAGTGTTGCATGACTGAGTAATTGTCATTCAAAGTGTGAGAGCGCTGAAAGCTGAAAATTGGTCTGGGCAGGAGGGGGGGTTTAAGTGCCCAGTAAGCAAGTGGTTAAGTATCTTTTCAATGTATTTCTACTGTTCACAGACCATACTTTCTGCTTATTTGCTAGGAAGTATTTGGTTTGCTGTATGTATATCTACCACTCTTGTATTGTATTCCTAAAAACTAATAGTTTTGTATGTACAGCATTTTTCATTTAGTAAAAGCACATTAATACACTTTAAAGATCTAAGCTTCATTGCTTTATTACCCAAAGTAATTTAACCACTTTAATACGAAGCACTTAGAACACTTTTTCTACCAGACCAATTTTCATCTTTCAGCCCTTTTGCACCTTGAATGACAACTGTGCAGTCGTGCGATGCGGTACCCACAAATAAAGCTTTTTGTTAGTATTTGATCACCTCTGCAGTTTTTTTTTTGAGCTACAAATAAAAAAAAAAAAAAAAGAAGACTGAAAATTGATAAAAAAAAAAAAAAAAAAATTCTGTTTGTCACAAATCTTTGTAAATAAGTACATGTTCTCCATCGCTGATGGGCACTCATATGCAGCAATGATGGGCACTCATATGCAGCAATGATGGGCACTCATATGCAGCAATGATGGGCACTCATAAGCAGCAATGATGGGCACTCATAAGCAGCAATGATGGGCACTCATAAGCAGCAATGATGGGCACTCATAAGCAGCAATGATGGGCACTCATAAGCAGCACTAGTACACACTGATAGGGGCACATGCACTGATAAGGGCCATTTCCCCTGGTGGTCTAGGGTGGCATCTGAAGGGGAGAGGGAGAGGGAGGAGAGAGATTTGCAGCAGAATATGCTACACCAACTGTAGCAGGCGAGTCCACCAACCTGCATGGGGTCATCTGGGGGCGGGGCCTGGAGCCATGCAGGAAGCAGTTAAAAGAGGCCTCTCAAAAGGATGATGGACAGCTGACCAGGTCGGAAGTTTCTCCATCGTGCCCTGCAGATCCTGCCTGTCAGGACGGCTCCAAGGTAAGCCAGAGAACTTTGTGTCACCTCTGCCTTTTACCTGTCTGTTATTTTATAACGGATCTGTCAGGATATTTCATGCATTCGGGTCACTTTTGCTTGTTGTAGGCAAAGGCCCCAGAGGAAAAGAGGGAAAAAAAGCACGGCTAAGACATGTGGCACGTGCGGACAACGCTTTCTTCTAGTATGGAAGAAACCGCTCTGCCAAAAATGTATTGACAGACTGGTATCAAAAGGAGTCGCAGAACAATTTTAGGGACGCACTCAGCAAGTTTAAAAAGGAAATAAAAAAGGCACCATTGCACCTTTGCAAGCAGCCATTAAAAAATTGGAAGGCACTTCCGGCACACACCAGGGTGGCATACCTTCCACTAGCAAAGCAAGTACATGGTCCCCCGGAACTAGAAAGTGTGTCTGAGGCGGAATCAGAAGGATTATGCACAGACTCAGACGAACAGGATTCAGGGTCAGAAGGCACGCTGTTTCCGCCAGATAACACTGAGTCTGTTAAAAAAGATATAGCAGACACCCTAGGGGCCTATGGCCATATCACCCTGAACGCGCCCGATCTCGTAAGCCAAGCAGGGTCGGGCCTGGTTGGTACCTGGATGGGATTAAGGGGGAAGAAAGTTGCAGTACTCACTACATGACTGGATGTATGAAGGGGTGCAACCCAAAAAGACCAGAACTATTCTGGTCCTCAAGGCCCTCAAAGATCTGGTTAAGAGGGAGTGGATCGCAGGGACGCTCAGTGATCCCATGGATGAGATAGAAGCAATGATCAAAAGAGCATGGGAAGCAGGCGCTGCCAACTTTAAGTGGTTGTATACTCTATAGTTTTCAGCTAAGGAAGCGGACATCTTAGCCTCTGTTTGCTCCTCAACCGCCATGTTGCTGCACATGTGATCCATTAGGAAGCCACCCATTGGATGCTTTGCTAGTGTGGTTGAGAGCACAATCAAGGAGACAGCTAGCATTTCCGGCATGCCGGGATTATTAACTCTTGTTTGACACTATCAAATTGATGAGTAAACAACCAATTTGAATCCAGCCATAGCTTCTACCTGCACAGCACGTACGCCTTTGATCTGGTTGATCCAGTCGCAGGAATTGCTGGCAAAGGATACATCTAGAGAAGTGCTAGCTCAGTCCATCCCCTCGCTGATCAGAGCTGCGTCCTTTCGGGCAGATGCTTCGGCAAAGACCGTAAGAGTTAGGGCTCGCCAGCCTCCCCCCCTACAAAATATCTAGCGACTACGATGTTAAAGAGGAAGGACGAAGGGGATGGTTCAGCTGGGTAGTGTAGTGGTTAGCTCATCTACCTTCCACAGTTGATTCCATGGGTTTGATTCCCAGGTGTCGCCTGCTTCAAGTTTGCATTGTATGTTGAAAACTAAGCAGATTACCAACCTTAGTGTGATGGTTCCTTCTCTTGCCTTCAAGGCTTGCAGCTGCAGGTTCGGATCCTACTGGTGTCATCACTTCACCTTGCATTGTACCTGGCATTATATATCCAGGACCTAATAACGCAAGAGGTGGTGTGCCATGTTCCCCAAGGGGAAGGAGGGACAGCGGTCTACTCCCATCTGTTCCCAAGGAAGAAACAATCATACACCGCCCTGCCCATCAGGATCTCCTTTGCACCAAGGATTTTCTCAAAAATCATGGCAGAGGCTCTGACGGAGCGAAGGTTAAAAGGTATAGGAGTAATTCCGTACCTGGACGATCTACTTTTTTTCGCGGAGTCAGCAACATCCCTGGAAAACATCCTGACAAGCATGTCCTACTTGCAGGAACTAGGGTGGCTGATAAACACCAAAAAGTCTCAGCTTTACCCCAGGCAAAGAGTAACATACCTGGGTTACATACTAGACGCAAGGTAGAAAAGATCACGGAGGCCATAACTTCTCTCATGAAAGACAAATAACCATCAGGGGAGGGATGGCAGGACTAATGTCGGCCTCAATACCAGCCGTCACATGGGCACAAATACATATGCGGCCTCCGCAGAATCACATCTTGACCCAATGGGATGGCAACTCCTCAACTTTGGACAAGAGTTTTTGGATACCGCACACGGTCAAGGGTATTGGTGGCAAAACCCACTCTGCTAGATAGGACGCAGATGGGAGCAAAGGAATCCAGTTCGGATCACCACGGATGCCAGTTTCCTGGGCTGGGGAGCTCACATGGAGGACCACTGTGCTAAAGGGAAATGGGACTCCAAAATGTCGCAAGCCTCAAACATGAGGGAACTGACAGCAGTGAAGTGGCTATCAGCATTCCAGCCAGCCATCCTAGGGAAAGACAAGATCACCACAGCTAATGACATTAGCAGAGTCTATCCTTCTGTGGGCAGAAGCAAACATTCGATCAATCTCAGTGATCCATCTAAAGGGCACAAGCAACACCCTAGTGGACTTCTGGAGCAGAAAGACACTGAAGCGGACAGTATGGTCATTACACCAGGGGGTCTCTCCTCATGTATCAAGGACATGGGGGGACTCCCAAAATAAACCTGTTCGCCACAAAGGCGAACACAAGACTCCCGAAGCTTTTTTCACTGGACCCTTTGGATGGCTACAGCAGCGTAGATGCATTCAACCAAACCTGGAATTTCCAGTTGGCATACGCATTTCCTCTGACTGCTCTGCTCCCAAGGGTGTTGCAGAAAATCAAAAAATAGAAAGCGACGGTCATTCTTATTGGCCCCTTCTGGCCACAAAAAGCATGGTTCAGCCATCTGAAGAATCTCAGCGCAAAGCCACAGTTAATGCGGTCGGATCGACCGGACCTGCTAAGTCAGTCATCCAATCCAAAAAATAAAAATAAAAAAACATTTTTTTCAAGCTCTCAGCCTGAGAGAGTCAAACTGCAAGAGAGGGTTATCAGTCATTGACACCATCTTAGCAAGCAGAAAACCGGTTACCAGGGGAAAATTCACATCCTGGTATGAGGCCAAGGGCAACTCGGATAGGAAGTTATCCCAGCAGTCTTGTACTTTCTGCAAGAAGGGGCAGATAAAAACATGGCAACAAGCACTTTGAACAGGTAGCAGCTTTATCTTCCTTCACAGACCTCAAACTGGCGGAGGACCCACTGACCTAGAGGTTCTTGCTCTCTCTGAAAAGAGCCAGGCCAGTAAAATTCCATCTTGGGATCTAGGCCAGTAAAATTCCATCTTGGGATCTAGGCATGGTACTTAAAGGATTCCTTTTGTCATCGCCTGAGCCCCTAGAGGGAGTAGGGGAAAAATAGCTCACGCTAAAAACAGCACTTTTAGTTGGCCTGGTTTCGGCCAGGAGGGTTAGCGAACGGCAAGCCTTACCAATACTGGAGCCTTACAGTGGGATACAATTATACTTCCCTTCCGAAAGTGTCGTCTAGCTTCCACAGAACCCAGAAAGTGGCCATCCCGGCCCTGCCGACATCCATGACCAGCGGAGAAAGGGAGATCTATGACAAGCTGGATGTAAGAAAAACTCATTGCGTACTTGGAAAAAACTAAAAAGACTGCTGGAAAACCAAGTCATTGTTCGTCCTCAACACCAGAATAAACAGGGGGAAGCGAGCATCCAAGAGTACCATCAGCAGATGGATTAGTATGGCCATTCATACGGCGTATAAAGTACAAGAACTATAGGGCCCTGCTAGAGTCAAGGCCCATTCAACAAGAGCCTGGGCCACTTCAGCTGCAGAGAAACTGGGGGCTTCACCTGAACAGATCTGCAGGGCAGCGACATGGGCGAGCTTGGGTATTTGCATAAAGCATTACCGCATCGATCGGCTGTAAAGTCTGCACCAGTCTTTCCGACGCAAGATTCTCCAGTTCTTACCCCCACCCTAGTAAGGATTGCTTGAGATATCCTCTCGGATGCTGCCCTGGAAGTAGATTCGAGAAAACAGAGTTAGGTACCTGGTAACTCTTTTTCTAAGACGTCTTCCAGGGCAGCACTAGTTCCCACCCTTGTGTCTTTTACAGGATAATTATGGGAACGCAAGAGTTTTCTAGTAGTCCTTCGGTGCTTTAATACTACTGAGGCACACAGGTGAGACTGATGTTTTTATAATGGTGGACTAATGTGTTTCCTGTTTTAGGAGGGAGGAGCCTATCTCAGATGCTGCCCTGGAAGACGTCTTAGAAAAAAAGAGTTACCAGGTACCTAACTCTGGGTTTTTTTTTTTAACATTTTCTATTTAACCACTTCAAGACCACCCACCACATATATACTGCGGCAGGGCAGCTCTATTGCGAGAAACAATGTACCTGTACATTGTTTCGAGCACTAGATACTGTGGGTGTGTGCCCGCTGCATGGAGGTGAAGCCAATCCGCAGGTCTGGCGGACCCGATGTCTGCTGGCCACCCGCGATTGCACCACAGAGCGGGGATCTGCCTATGTAAATAAAAAAAGCAGATCCCCGTTCTGACAGGGGCGTACACAGATCTTCTATTCACAGTAATCAGGAACAGTGGTCCTTGTTCTTGTCAGGCCACCCCCCACACAGTTCAAAAACACTTGCAGGGAACACAGTTAACCCTTTGATCGCCCCTGATGTTAACCCCTTCCCTGCCAGTGTCATTTATACAGTGATCAGTGCATTTGTATTGCAATCACTGATCGCCACCATTACCAGTAAAAACAGTAAAAAAAAAAATATAAAATTAAAAGTACATAAATCTATCCCATGTTTGTAGATGCTATAACTTTTGCGCAAACCAATCAATATACAATTGGGATTTTTTACCAAAAATATGTAGCAGAATAAATATTGGTCTAAATTGATAAAGAACTTAGTTTGTTACATTTTTTTTGTGGATGTGTATTGTAGCAGAAAATAAAAAATATTTTTTTTTCTTCTTCAACAAAAACTTGTCCGTCTTTTTGTTTATATCGCAAAAAATAAAGACCGC
Organism: Glandirana rugosa; assembly: GCA_018402905.1. Taxonomy (NCBI): domain Eukaryota; kingdom Metazoa; phylum Chordata; class Amphibia; order Anura; family Ranidae; genus Glandirana; species Glandirana rugosa. The sequence continues at coordinate 1,350,524 of BLSH010449190.1, read as the reverse complement.
AGAGGTGATCAAATACCCCCAAAAATCTATTTATGGGAAAAAAGGACGTCAATTTTGTTTGGGTACAGCGTCGCACGACCGCGCAAATTTCAGTTAAAGTAATAAGGTGCCGGGGGGCGTGGCCTGGAGCTCAATGCAGTGAGACATGGGTAGTGAGCTCCGCACTCTATCCTGAATAGATATCCTGCCTGAAGGAAGATTTACCCTGGACACCCCTGGAGAGCTGAACATCCAGGGAACATGTCGCCACCGACACTGACCTCGCGGCTTCTGAAGCCAGAGTGCTTGAAGCTATAGCACTTTGCCAGAAAATAGAGGTTAAAATTGATGTCGCGCTTATCCGGCAAGACCTATCTACGCTGCGGGACCGAGTGGGAGAGGTGGAAGACCGAATCAGTAATATGGAGGACATCGTACACCCCCTACAGCACACAGCCAACCAGCTCCAGCGTCAACTACAGCAACTTGGCGTCAAGCAAGATGACATGGAGAATCGCCTTCGCCGATGCAACCTGCGGTTTATCGGACTACCCGAGAGGGCTGAAGGCGCAGACCCATCCAGCTTCCTTGAAAACTTGCCGATTACCGCGTACGGACGGGAGGCCTTCTCCGTGATGTTCGCGGTGGAGCCGGCGCACCATATACCAGCCAAACCTCCCCCTCAAGGTGCTCCGCCGCGCACGTTTATTGCGAAGTTTCTGAACTTCAAAGATAGAGATAAGATCCTACTTTGGCGCGAGAACGGGGCAACATCCAATTTGCCAACACACATATTGCTGCATTTCCCGACTTCTCCAGCGAGGTCCAGAAGAAACGATCACGTTACCAAGCTGTCAAGCGCAGACTGCGTACAGCTCACCTGAAATATTCCATGCTGTATCCAGCCCAGCTCCGAGTGGAGGAAGATGGCCGTGCACACTTCGACGATCCAGCGGCAGCAGCAGCTTGGCTTGACCATCGTCAGAACCCTGACTAAAGATGCACCGCGGCCGGCTTCTCCGCCTTGGATTGTGGGTCCTCGGACTTAAGGTATTTTGCTCTCCCACCCCCTCCCTATACTCCCCTGATTTCTCATGCCCATCCGCTTCCCTCCTCTATGGCGTTCCCTACCTCCACAATTGACTAAGATGCCTGCGGGACTGTCCATACTGTTACCGATCCCCCCTGGATCTCCTTATTATCCCCAGTGGGGGACACGCCTCACCTGTACTTGGACCCCGTTCCCCCTCCCCTGCTCCCTCGGGCAGGATGGCGGGGACCACAGACTGCTGTTGGTCCCGTACACCACTGGGGCATGTTAGCTCGACATCCGGTTCGGGAGGTGACACATCATATACCGCTCCTTCATACTGACAGTGCGGAAAGCTCCCACCAAGACCATAAACAAAAGCTCCCTAAGCTTTGTATGCTCTATAATGTGAGTTCTGCCCTAAAGGACACCGTTCACGCTTGTCACCCAGGGCTGGACAAAGCCCCTGTCCGTTTCCCATTAACCCCCGGGTACTCCTCCAAGAAGATGTTTTCGGAGGGCCCGCCTCAACGCCAGCTCTGGGGACAGCGACTGTTCTTTCACTTTCTAGTTTTGGTTTGGGATTCGGACGATGAGCTGGGTAAGGGATGTTATGCCGAGATTGACCATTCTATCTCGGGACTCTCCTGTTTTAATTGTTACTGGTATACCAAGAGTATTTGTAATATGATATTACATCATATATGTAGATTTATAGGGTGTGAGAGCAGCATAAATTATTGCCCATTACTGTTGATGAATGTATGTTTCTCTATGCCTGCCTTGCTGGTCCAACGAAATAGTTCTCCTTCACATGCATACCCCGTTCATCCACCATGACCGTGTACAAGCTGCTTACTTGGAACGTTAGAGGATTACGGGACAAAATTAAACGTACAGCGATCCTAAAACTGCTTAAGACACAGCGCGTACATATTGCGGCCTTGGTGGAGACACACGTGACAGGACAGATGCAGATGGCACTGAAGCGCCCCTGGGTGGGTTGGAGTTATCACTCCACCCACACCCAGTACTCCAGAGGTGTGTCTGTCCTGATAAGTAAAGTGGTCCCTTTTGAACTCTTCTTGTTGCGGACTGACCAGCAGGGCAGGTTCGTTTTTACATTTGGCGCAATTCGTGGATTTCATGTTATGTTACTTGCATGCTATGTCCCCCCTCCATACCACTCGGATGTAATACAGGAAGGGCTGGCCTTCATGACTCAATACCCTTCGGTCCCGGCGGTGTGGATGGGGGACTTCAATAATGTGATGGACCCAATGTTAAATAGGTGCTCCCAGGGTCATGCTGTGACAACTCCCGCCCCCACTAGATTTGCCCACCTCATGAGGGACTTCTCCTTACATGACACGTGGTGGCATCGTTATCCCACAAGTGGAGCCTACTCCTGTTTCTCATAAACTCACAACACCATGTCCAGAATAGATTTTCTCTATAACTGGACGGAGGCGTCCTTCGGGAGTAGAGTTCTCTCTGACCATGCCCCATATTGGATCTCTCTAACTCTGTTCTGGGAGGCATCTGAGCACCGATGGAGATTGAATCCGTATTGGCTCTCGGTACTGGAGGAGCAGCTGGATATCCCTAGGGAGTTCCACTTCCAGCAAAACACTGGAACAGCACACAAGGGCTCAACTTGGGAGACCTTTAAACTACATGCCAAACTGACACTTTCAAATCGCATTGACATAAGAAAAACTCAAAAAAACTTATCCTGCAGCAGGCTTCCGAGAGATTATCTACCCTAGAGGCTCGTTTTGTGGCGACACCTCTTTTTCACCCGACAGTGCATTTTTGAACAGGGGGAGACGGCGGGTAGAATGCTGGCCTGACACATCTGGATAATAACCCCCCCCCCCCCCGATTGTCGTATCCCTCACAGGCCCCAACGCGACACACATAACATCCCCCCCTCGAGGTAGCAGAGGAATTCAGGCAGTACTATACCAGGTTATACACCCCTCAATCCTCTCATACACCCCAGCAAATCACTGCATTCCTCCAAAACCTTACCTTCCCACAACTTAACCAAGACCAGTTTAAACTCCTAGAGGCCCCCATCACCACTGACGATGTCACCACGGCAATCTCCCAGATGGCAAATTCTAAAGCCCCCGGAACTGATGGCCTTCCCGTGGAGTTCTATGCGACATACGCGGACATCCTGACTGACAAATTGTGCTCATTATATAGATCCATATTCAGAACCAAAATCCTTCCCAACTCAATGCAGGAGGCACTGATAATTGTCATTCCCAAACCCGGCAAGGACCCCGACTCGTATCGCCCAATCTCGCTGCTCCAGGTCGACATCAAAATATTAGCTAAAATATTGTCTGCCCGTCTCAATCAGGTAATACTTTCCCTGATCCATCCTGATCAAACAGGGTTCATGCCAGGGAAAAACACGGCAATGAACATCAGGAGATTACTCATGAATTTACAAACGACCCATGAGGAAGTGGGAGCGAGAGCGGTGGTAGCTTTGGATGCCGCCAAGGCGTTAGATTCGGTGGAGTGGGGATTCCTTTGGGAGTGCCTCTGGCACTTCGGCTTTGGCCCCAATTTCATTAAATGGATCAAACTCTTATATCAAAATCCGAGAGCCAGGGTGATGGTCAATGGATGGCTGTCGGAGCCGTTCCCGCTGGGACGAGGTACCCGTCAGGGATGCCCGCTGTCCCCTCTTCTATATGCGCTAGTAGTCGAACCTCTCGCCATCTCCATTAGGGCCAACGGGAAGATTAAGGGATTGCGTGTGGGCAGCATTGAGGAAAAACTCGGGCTCTATGCCGACGACATGGTCTTGTACCTGTCCGACGTGGGAGCATCCCTCCAAGAGGCATTGCTCACTATAACACAAATGGGAAAGTTTTCCGGCCTTAGTATAAATTGGTCCAAGTCCCAAATCCTCCCCCTTGATCATTTTCCCCTTCCACCAGTTGGCCCTCCCTTACCCCTGCCCTGGGTATCAGCCATCAAATACCTGGGAGTTATAATAACAAGAGACCTCAGAGACTATATGCCCCTCAACGTCACACCATTGCTACAATTAATTAAAATCAAGACCCAAACCTGGGCCAAACTCCCGCTCTGAGTCACTGGCCGAATCAATATCATAAAGATGATCCTGCTCCCCAAACTATTATACATGGTGTGGCACGCCCCTCTTCCTATCCCCCACAAATTTTTCAAAACCATTGACTCAATTCTAAACTCTTATGTATGGGGACGAACTAGACCCAAACTATCATGGGCCACTCTAAAGAACCCCGCGGACCAGGGTGGTGCAGCCATGCCAGACTTCCAAGACTATTATTTAGCGGCCCAAATTTCAGATTTCTGTCATTATACAAATGCGGAACAGCACCGGTTCCAATCCTTGCTTGCGAGGGAACCTGATAGGCTAGCACACTCTCCCCTGCAGACTATCCCTCGAAATGTAATACACCGACCCATTCCCAAGTCCCCAGGAGATATGGTAGCCCACTATCAGTATGTCTGGCGCACGGCCTTGCGTAAGTTAAGAATCACTCACCTACATACCCACACCCCCCTGTGGTACAATAGAGACCTCCCCGAATTGCTTTTGATCCCTGAGCCCAGGCCTTGGATTGACCACGGAGTGGTGTTCCTGTACCAGGTGATTTCCCCCACTGGTGTTAAATCCTTTCAGGAATTGAAAGAGGAATTCCTACTCCCCAATCATTTATTGTTCAGATATCGCCAACTTCGACACACTCTCCAAACTCAACTGGTAAACAGGTCCTATTCGTTGCTCAAAATCCCTTTTATACAAATTATTTTAGGATCTGACCCCTCTCATCTGATCTCTAACATTTACACACACTTGCGCCTCCAGGTGTCATCGGAGATAGCCACTGCGGCAAAAACTAAGTGGGAGACGGACCTCGGAGTGATCCCAGATGGAAGACTGGGATGATATTTTAGAGGGCGTAAAACTGGTCTCCCCCAGGTTGCCTGACCGGCTATCCCAGCTTTACATCTTACATCGCTCCTATCTCACTCCCAGTAGACTTGCTAAATTCCAATCCTCCACAAACCCCGTGTCCCATGTGTGCGGGTACTCCGGCCACCTTCTTCCACCTCATTTGGGCCTGTACAGTTATTCAAACATTTTGGATACAGGTGATACGCTTCTTACATGACGACATGGGCTCCCCGGTCACCCTAGACCCCAAGCTTTGTCTTCTCGGCCTCCTCCCTACAACTGACGTGAACAAGTACAGCGCTGCACTTATCCGAGAGACCCTATATGCAGCACGTAAGGTAATTGCCAAGAACTGGATGCGACCCAGATCCAGGGCTGGGGAGTCGGAGTCGAGGAGTCGGTGGAAATTTTGGGTACCTGGAGTTGGAGTCGGCAAACAATGCACCGACTCTGACTCCTGAAGGGATTACGGCCTGAAATACCTCCACAGGATGAAGTTCTTTTAAGCAGTAGTGGTAACTCAGGATCATCTTCTTCAAACGAAGAATTAGACTTTGATTCCTTCTTAGACAAAATGGAAGTTGCTAAAGGAAAGCGACGTCGCATAAGCGTTACAGAACCAGTAAATGTCCAAATAAAAAAATTCCAACAGGAGTTTTATAAAGCACTAAAAGAAGTTGAAAAGTATGATTGCTCATCAAAACTTACTGTTGAAGAAGCCACCCTTGTTTATCCAGAGATCGTTAGTGATGTGGCCAGAATAGTTACTGCAATGCCACCCACCCAAGTCAGTGTCGAAAGATTATTTTCAGCCCTAAAAATAATAAAGTCTGACTTAAGAGCCTCTATGAAGGGCAATTCTCTTCCTTAGAACTCTACATTGAATGGATTTGGATTTGCTAAGCCTATAACTACAGGGTGGGCCATTTATATGGATACACCTTAATAAAATGGGAATGGTTGGTGATATTAACTTCCTGTTTGTGGCACATTAGTATATGTGAGGGGGGAAACTTTTCAAGATGGGTGGTGACCATGGCGGCCATTTTGAAGCCGGCCATTTTGAATCCAACTTGTTTTTTCAATAGGAAGAGGGTCATGTGACACATCAAACTTACTGGGAATTTCACAAGAAAAACAATGGTGTGCTTGGCTTTAACGTAACTTTATTCTTTCATGAGTTATTTACAAGTTTCTTACCACTTATAAAATGTGTTCAATGTGCTGCCCATTGTGTTGGATTGTCAATGCAACCCTCTTCTCCCTTATTTCAATGCAATTTCGGTTCGTGTGGTAACAAAAAGAACACTTTAAGGGTCATTCAAACTACACAGTGTACTGGGAGAAGGATAACTTTTTTGTTCAACCTAAGTTTTACCGGCCGAAGTTTTACCGGCGGTACCAGTGGTGGGTAGAACTTTTCAAAGGGGGGAGTGTATATGATTACACGGTGTTTGTCCTTCAATTATAGTGGTTGGTAAGGGTAAAATAATTCCACATAGGTATATTTACCGGGTGGGACATCAATATCCGAATCGTTTAGGTTTAGGTAAGTTACATCTCAAGATTCCTTCTCTTAACGGGAAGTATCTCCGAGAATTCAGTCTGAAATAATAAAAATCCCGACTT
>BLSH010449190.1:1312275-1324881 GCA_018402905.1 Glandirana rugosa | reverse complement strand
GTGTCGCCCCCCCCCCCCCCCCCAAGTCTGAAAGATAGTAAACTGGACTGTTATTTAGAAAGATTGGAGATTCTGGCACTATAGTGTGTACTTGTCTCAATCCAGAGCACTTTGGGGTTGATTTGGTGCAGCTCCACACAGAAACCAATCAGCTTCAGGGTTTTATTGCCAAAGCTTGATTGAACAAGCTGAGGTTAGAAGCTGATTGGCTAGCATGCACAGCTGCACCAGTTTCTGCACTCTCTAGCTTTAGTAAATCAACCCCTTTGTGTTCTTTCTGTCTGCTGCTTCATTTCTCTATCAGCATGAATCACTTCTGACAAGTTTTCCTGACACCAAGAGAAAAATGGTGATGGGAGGGAGATCCACCTGATTGACAGCCTCAGCTCTGTTCCTGTGTGCTGTGTGGAGGGGTGTCCCTTCCCTACCCTCCAATCAGCTCTCAGAGCTTTCCTCACTGAGCTGCAGAGTAACTTCAGCTCTCTGCCCCCTTTTCTTTCCTGACAGCTCAGATAAGTTTATAAATTCAGCAATTTGAATGGATCGATCTAGAGAAGACTGCAGATAAACAGGTACAACCTATGTTGAAGGATTTGTGAGCTCTTCCTCCAATCACTCCTCTCCAAGGCAGTTTAATACCAACACGCTACAACTGAACTTTTTTCACCAATCCGTATATAGAAGTAGGTATATAGAATTATTCTTTGCTTGACCAAGGTTTCAGCTCACACCACCATATTCAGCTCTGGAAAAAGATGAAAGCCAAAGCATGGACAAGGAATGAATGGCTTCTGGTAAAGAATATGCCTAGAAGGAGAGCTTGCTGTTTCCTAGAAGCAGTAGAGCGATTTTTTTTTTTTTTTTTTTTTTTTTTTTTTTTTTTTTTTTTTTTTATATATTGAAAATGTATGCTTGTCGGGGGATTGGTACCTTCACATGTATGGTAACTGCTGCTGAGAATATTGCCCTTGGCACTAAAACGCGATTTCATGCACCACACGGATGTAATTGAGCTCCAGGGGTGCATGTATGGTATGTACACTTCCATGGTTAGGGGGCTGTTCGTATGTAAAAGTTATATATTTTTTTTTTTTTTTTTTTTTTTTTTTTTTTTTTTTTTTTTTTTTCATGTGGAAGCCTATTTAAAAGCATGGGCTACCTTTAAAGAATAAGTTCACCTTTGCGAACATGTTACGTCCATATTTAGGGTGTAACATGTAGCAAGTTTACATCCCCCCCCCGATGCTCCCCCCTCCATGTGACAGTGGGCCAAGGATCTACTCCCCGCACCCACTGTCACAATTCAAAAAGAGCGTGGCCATGCAAGGCTCCGCCCACAAAGCCATGTCATTCATTCACAGAGTTCTGTGAATGAATGAACTACAAGTACCGACATCCATTGCAGCTGACAGCTTGTAATTCTCAATGAACTACCAGAATGCTAAAGAGTACACTACCAGGTATGGGAAGACAGCTACACAGACAATCTGCAGGAGCCTGACATTTTACCCACAATCTGTTGATTGCGGTTACAATGCTTTACATGCTCAGATAATACAACACACCTATTTAATCAATGCATCTACACTGTGATTCCCCCAACTGCACTGCAGTACATCTAAGTAGGTTGAAGTAGAACTATAGGCAAAATTTTTTTTTTTTTTTTGCATAGAGTAAGGGAGGGTTATACCCCTGTTAGATTTTATTACGCCACTGGTGTCCCTTTGCAGAGATTTCCTTCCACTTCCTGTCCCATAGCCAAACAGGAAGTGAGAGGAAATTTCTGCAAATTAAGTGTCCCCATTGGAAGATTTCCCCTCTATTACTTTTCTGGGGACAACCCAAAATTTGGGATTTTCTTTTACTTTCACCTTCAATGATAATGGTAAACAGGACAAATAGGGGGCACAGACAGCAATAAAAACTGACAAGCATTGTAATCCATCTCCACTCTACCAAAAAAAAAAAAAGTTTGCCTTTAGTTATATTTTAATCTATTCCACATTTGGGTGGGATCTGGTTGGGGCCTGTTCACACTTATCTACAACCCAAACTGGGACCGCAGAGCAGTGCGACAGGGGGCGGTGTGATGTGTGTTTTATCGCATCACACAGCTCCTTTTTTTTTCTTTTAACAAAATGTATTTGAAGTGTACAATATGAATCTTCATTGATATCGCAGAGAAGTGAGCTGTGCTTCTGTGGAATGCCATGCAGGACTGAGCAGAAAGGTGCGATATTATGCAACCATATACTGTACACTGACGTGCTGGTGATATCAGACTCCATATTGTCTCCACTGAGCCCAGAGGGAGTTCAGCCAGTCTCTTGGGAGGGAAAATAAAGGCTCCACTCAAGGTCTCCCACCCACTGGTGTTCTCAACATGTCCCATCCACAGCACCTTACAGAGAATGATTCACCCTCAATAGCAGACTCCCGCCACCAGGAACTGACCTGTATAGTAGTCCATTCTTGCTGTCCATGGTGTGGGGTTCTTAAAATATGCGGTACACACGGAAACATTTGTGCCACTGCTGCTCAGGGCCAACATTTAAATGTTAACAATGTGTAGCCAGCTGATTAAACACTACAGTATTGGTGTTTATAAGTTAGGCCTGAATGAGTCATGTATGCAGCGGAGGCGCATGCTCAGAATGACTTCTGGTCATTCAGAATTGGGATATTCTGCACATGCTTCTCAGCCACATGAATTACTAATTCAGGGCTGACATGTGAATGAAGCCAAAAAAACAGTGTGTTACAGATCAGTCCCCGTCCTTCTCATCATATATCAAAAATATATTGGATGCTGATGTACAGCGATCTCATTGCAGTGGCTCACCCAGTGCTGGGAAGTACTTGTTTTACAAACATCACTGCTACGGCTCCTTTGTAAAAAAAAAAAAAATAATAATCTATGCTCAAGTGTTGGCGATAGAAAATATTAACTTTCGTCTCTGCCAGAGGCAGCCAGTCATCTGCTTGCACGCACATACTAACCTATGATAAAGTATGCTTCACACGCTTCCAAAGTTGTGTTCTAGGATCAGTAGCTGCAGAGCCCTGGGCTGGTAACAGGTGGCATGGGGATATAGGCTGATGTTTAGTTCCACTTAATATAGCTAGCCTTATTACTATTATTATTATACAGGATTTATATAGCGCCAACAGTTTGCGCAGCGCTTTACAACATGGGGCAGACAGTACAATTACAATACAGAAGGAATCAGAAGGCCCTGCTCGCTAGAGCTTACAATCTAGAGGCCTTAGGACCCTTTCACACTTGTGTGAAGCGATATTGCCACAATTTTACCGCAAATTCAGATCTTGACAACTTTGGTCCGACTCTTGCAACTTAGGCTCAATGAAAACATATTACAAAGTCGTACAGAAGTAGTACACCGCATCTATATTTTTCAGGTGCGATTTGCATGAGACTTTGAGGGTTTAACATTGAAGTCTATGGACCTCAAGTTGCATCAAAGTTGGACCAAAGTAATGCAGGGACTACTTTGAAGTCGGCACGACTTGAAAGTCGTACAGATATGAATGGTACTCATTGGAAATGGGGAACGACTTGTCATGAGACTTTGCAGTCCCAAATCGCAGGACCACTCGTACAAGTGTGAAAGGGGTCTTTATCTTTTTCATTAAAGCTGAATTCCAGGTATGGCTATTGTTGCATTGGAACAGTTTGGGCCAATGTAACTATTGTAAAGTTTGGGGTTGTATAGCTTAAGTGTAGTACCCGCTAGCGAGTACAGTTTACACCAGAAATGATCATTTTAGGGCTTGTTGGCCCACTTTTATTAAAGAATGTTCAAACAAAATTCCAATCAAAGGGTTTCCCTCACAGGGGGTTTCCACCATCAACACAAAGTAACCGTAAATTCAGGCTCCTGGCTTACACTTGCAGCAAAATAGTTATTCAGCCTCCTGGTTTACACATACAGCAGCGCTGCTCAGGCTTTCCACAGGCCCTCGTCTGTCTCCCACAGACCAGCTCCTTGCCAACACTGTCCACGTGGATAGCAGCCCCTTGCTTCTCTAACCCTCAGGCTTGGGTCTCTGGCTTTCCCAATGCACACATGCACTCTCTGGCTTCTCCCTTGCACATGTGGACTACTCGGGAGGGTGGAGCCCAGAACAAAGGCCATGTCCCTATCAATAGCACACACCTGTCTAGTCTGTGTGCTGGTGGTTCAGAAAACCTGGACCCAGGATTGGGCATTTCATCCCGCCCGGGTCTCTTATGAAATCTCCAGGCTCCAGGTCCCAAAGTGGATATTTCTAAACAAACTAAAAAGCCAGTTTCCTCCCAATTAAGTAAACCTCCTGGAGCCCTTCAACTTGCCTGGTTGAGGATTCTGGTTAACATTGCCCTGGTGGGGCATTGCTCTGCCACACTATGCATGTGCCATACCTGGAAGATCCACATGGAAGCTGGAAATCAATGTAGTAGGCATAACGGACTACAGTGATAGCCTCTGATTTCCAGGTCCCAAGTCGAACAGCTGCCCTACTGCTCAGGGAACACAGGAAGTCACACTTGGGTGCTATTTAGAGAAAACCTTTCATTTATTCAGTGAAAGAAAAGCATTCCATGATTGGAGGAAGTGGAGAAGCATGGTGGTGACATTACAATCTCCACTTTGTCCAATCAGAGAATGCTTTGCATTCATTTAGAAAATGCAAGGTGTTCCCTGAATGGTGCCTATGCCATGTGAGCAACTTCCTGCGGGGCAGTCGCTTAGCATGGGACCCAGAAGCTAGCGGCAGTTACTGTAGTAGCAGTGTCTACTACAGTAATATCCAGCTTCCACAGGGATTGGCCAGGTATGGCACATGCCTGGCCAAATTGGCCATTTGGTAGCATTGGTCAAAGTTTGACCAATGTAAATAAACAAAAATAGCCATACCAGGAATTCAGCTGTAAGATAACATTTTGAATAACTGTTTTACTTTTAGCTACTAATTTACATTGTTTTAATAAGCTGTGCTGATCTATGACAATGGTTATTATGGTGCTTTGGTCGTACTCCTATTTCTCCATACTTTTTAGAAGCGGCTGTCTTGATTATCTGTTATCTGAAACAGCAATGACAATAGAAAGGTCGAGAGGATGTTGGAGGGAATGAAAATTACTTTCAAGGATCCAAGGTCCAACTTAGAAAAGTAATTCTGTCACTTATTGGATAATCTGTCCAATACTTGTCCCAGATTTTTAACTCCCTAAATAGCAAAGTTAGAGTGTCAGCATGGCATCCAAGCAATTTTGTATTTTCGGAAAGTGTTGGCAATAAAACCACAACTGTTTCTATTAAACTAGCAAATGCACTTTTTTTTCTAATTGTTTTACATTTTCCAGCTACAACTTGTATCTGCAAGTCCCGGAAAGCTGGTCTGTGAAATGAAAGTTGATGAGGATCACACAAACCGTGGTGGTACGTTGCATGGAGGCCTGACTGCTACCTTGGTTGATATGGTTTCCACAGTTGCCCTGTTAAACACAGACCGAGGAGCTCCAGGTGTTAGTGTGGACATGAATATTACGTATGTATGCGTTTTTTGTTTTTTTTTTTAACACTTTTTATATTTTTAAAATTTGCAAATTTGTTGGAGTATATTACCAGGAAAGGAAACCTGTTCCTGCATTAAATTTATCTGGAATTTAAGTTTAGCCAGTAGTAAAGAGTTAAGAATCATTTTGAGGTGGATAATTATAATTTTTCCACTGTGGATGTTATCACATTGAGTCTAAGACCTGCACAACAAGAGTTCAAGATTTGAACACCCCTTAAAGGAGCCCCAATTCTCTTCAATTAACCACACACAGTGCTGCTCAGCACCACCCCTGCTCCCTTCTCACTGGCTGTGATTGACAGCAGCAGGCTAAAGCTGCTGCCTCTGAGCCTTGTGTACAGCGCTGAACATAAAAAAAAATTATGTCTAATTCCTCCAGTGGTGCACCTCCATCCCTACAATACATATATAGAACCCTCTAGTGTGCTACTAGTGTGAGAGCAGGTAAAACCTAGTTTGGCTCAGGGCTAAGTCTGAGTCTTGAAATCCAGGTCATGGTTTACTTGAGTTCAGGGCTAGGTGACTCATGCAGGCAGGTCCCTGGTGCCTCCCCCTGGTTCTGGAAAGTTGGTGAACGTTCTAGAAGCTAGAGGGTACAGGTTAGGAGCACTGTCCTGCTTACTAAGAGGAGCTTGGCCAATCCCCAGGCAGTGGACCTGGCGGGGTGGTCAGACTAGCCGTTAATTATGAATGAGTCATGCTGGCAAAAGAAGTCGGGTGGAAGATGGAGATTGAGTGCTGAAGGGACTGTTGGTGGTCCTTGAGGCGAACCCCCTAGTCTGGGGTGGTTGCTCTGCCTGGGGCCGGGGCTCAAGTGCTGGCCTGGGAGGATCCTGATAACAGGAGAGCTTGGAAGGAGTCTTCCCTGAGAGGCAGCAGGAGCAAGGACAGTGCAGCACGGCTCAGGGACCTACAAGGGGAGAGACTGCCACATAGCCAGTCTCTCTGGAAGATGGTGTACTTAAAGCGGACCTTAAGTCATTTTTTCAACTTTCCATCTATTAAAACTTCTGCCCTTGTTTTAACCACTTGCCGACCTTCAACCGCAGGTTGACGGTGACAAAGTGGCTCGATATCGCAAACCGCCGTCGGGGGGGCCAGGGAGCGGGACTCGATCGCCGCCGGCTACCCGCGATGCCCCCCCTGCACTGAAAGAACGGAGGTCCGTGTAAGTAAACACTGACCTCTGTTCTGTGAGCGGGGGAAGGGCTGTGATCACAGCCTTCCTCTACATGGAAGCTGTGATCACTTCCCTTCCCCTGCTAGGGCAGCCCACACACAGTTAGAACACGCCCAGTTAACCCTTAGAGCACCCCCTGCAGGTTAACCCCTTCACTGCCAATGGCATTTACACAGTAATCAGTGCATTTTTATAGCACTGATCGCTGTATAAATGTCAATGGTCCCAAAAAAGTGTCAAAATGGTCCGACATGTCTGCCCCAATATCGCAGTACCGCTAAAAATCGCAGATCGCCGCCATTACTAATAAAAAATAAAAACCCCAGAAATTAATTATCATCATACGTAAACGCTGCCACTTTTGCGCAAACCAATCAATAAACGCTGATTGCGATTGTTTTTTATTTTTTATCACAAATATGAGGAAGAATATAAATCGGCCAAAACCGATGAAAAAAATGTTTTTTTGGATTTGTATTTTAGCAAAAAGTAAGAAATTTTTTTGCAAAATTGTCGCTTTTCTTTTGTTTATAGCGGCGATCAGAAATGACGCAGCGATGAACAAATACCACCAATAGAAAGCTCCATTTGTGGGAAAAAAAGGACGCAAATTTCGTTTGGGTACAACGTCGCACGACCACGCAATTGCGCGTTAAAGCGACGCAGTGCCGAATCGCAAAAAGTGCTCTGGTCCTAAAGTGTATAATCCTTCCGGGGCTGAAGTGGTTAACTTTGGATAGTAAAACGTTTTTTTTTTTTTTTTTTTAGTCCAGTAAATACCTTATACAGCCCACTTCCTGTTTCTTGTCTGGTCATTAGCCTAGGCTTATGACCTCATGCACAGGTCTCGAGAGAGAGAGAGAGAGAGAGAGGGAGAGTTTGCCAGGGAGGGGGGGATGAGTCAAAAGAGGGCCAATGAGAGCTGGAGGTGTGTGTCTGTGTAAATCCAGGAAGTGAACAGGCAAAAGCTTCAGCTGCCCACAGTTAAAATGACTGCAGCCAGACTTAGTGGAGGGAGATTTCTGCAGCATATTTGGCAAGTACAGAATCACAGTGTATATAAAATAATAAGCAAAGTGGTTGGAGGGAAGCTTCAGAATGGCAAAGATGTTTTTATTACAAATTATGTGAGCAGACTGCAGTTCCTCTTTAACTCCTCTTTTAAAAGGTATTTTATACATAAACAATGACCACAATCTACAATAAAGGGTATCTCTCATACATATCACAACAACAGTAAATATATTTCCGATGACAGCCAGAAGGACAGTACAGCAAGAATCTCTAATCGAACAAACCGAATAGATGGTAATTAGATCAAATTCGTAACGAAACAGCTCTCCAATCAAAAAAATAGAAAAACCATATTACATCTGGTAGTACACAGTGTACAGTGGGTACGGAAATTATTCAGACCCCTTTAAATTTTTCACTCTTTGTTATATTGCAGCCATTTGCTAAAATCATTTAAGTTAATTTATTTTCCTCAATATACAAACAGCACCCCGCATTGACAGAAAAATACAGAATTGTTGACATTTTTGCAGATTTATTAAAAAAGAAAAACTGAAATATCACATGGTCCTAAGTATTCAGACCCTTTGCTGTGACACTCATATATTTAACTCAGGTGCTGTCCATTTCTTCTGATCATCCCTGAGATGGTTCTACACCTTCATTTGAGTCCAGCTGTGTTTGATTATACTGATTGGACTTGATTAGGAAAGCCACACACCTGTCTATATAAGACCTTACAGCTCACAGTGCATGTCAGAGCAAATGAGACTCATGAGGTCAAAGGAACTGCCTGAAGAGCTCAGAGACAGAATTGTGGCAAGGCACAGATCTGGCCAAGGTTACAAAAAAATTCTGCTGCACTTAAGGTTCCTAAGAGCACAGTGGCTTCCATAATCCTTTAAATGGAAGATGTTTGGGACAACCAGAACCCTTCCTAGAGCTGGCCGTCTGGCCAAACTGAGCTATCGGGGGAGAAGAGCCTTGGTGAGAGAGGTAAAGAAGAACCCAAAGATCACTGTGGCTGAGCTCTAGAGATGCAGTCGGGAGATGGGAGAAAGTTGTAGAAAGTCAACCCTCACTGCAGCCCTCCACCAGTCAGGGCTTTATGGCAGAGTGGCCCGACAGAAGCCTCTCAGTGCAAGACACATGAAAGCCTGCATGGAGTTTGCTAAAAAAAAAACACCCGAAGGACTCCAAGATGGTGAGAAATAAGATTCTCTGGTCTGATGAGACCAAGATAGAACTTTTTGGCCTTAATTCTAAGCGGTATGTGTGAAGAAAACCAGGCACTGCTCATCACCTGTCCAATACAGTCCCAACAGTGAAGCATGGTGGTGGCAGCATCATGCCGTGGGGGTGTTTTTCAGCTGCAGGAACAGGACGACTGGTTGCAATCGAGGGAAAGATGAATGTGGCCAAGTACAGGGATATCCTGGATGAAAACCTTCTCCAGAGTGCTCAGGACCTCAGACTGGGCCGAAGGTTTACCTTCCAACAAGACAATGACCCTAAGCACACAGCTAAAATAACAAAGGAGTGGCTTCACAACAACTCCTTGACTGTTCTTGAATGGCCCAGCCAGAGCCCTGATTTAAACCCAATTGAGCATCTCTGGAGAGACCTAAAAATGGCTGTCCACCAACGTTTACCATCCAACCTGACAGGACTGGAGAGGATCTGCAAGGAGGAATGTCAGAGGATGCCCAAATCCAGGTGTGAAAAACTTGTTGCATCTTTCCCAAAAAGACTCATGGCTGTATTCGATCAAAAAGGTGCTTCTACTAAATACTGAGCAAAGGGTCTGAATACTTAGGACCATGTGATATTTCAGTTTTTCTTTTTTAATAAATCTGCAAAAATGTCAACAATTCTGTGTTTTTTTTTTTTCTGTCAATATGGGGTGCTGTGTGTACATTGAGGGAAAAAAATTAACTTAAATTATTTTAGCAAATGGCTGCAATATAACAAAGAGTGAAAAAATTAAGGGGGTCTGAATACTTTCCGTACCCACTGTATATATTTAAATCTTCTTTAACCTTGCCCTGGGAGATCACCTTAAAGGCAGTCAGGGCAGACTGGTGGAGAGGGTCAGTCGACCATACTGGTGGAGAAGCAGACAGGTTGGCTAGCATTTCCTTCAGTTGGTACAACTGAGATCAGTATCTACAAGGGAGTTGGAGGTACTTCAGGATGCTGATCATAACACTTTGTGCTTCTTTCTAAGGGGACTGAGAGTTCCTATTCCTTAAAGGGCTTCTGATTTTCTAACAGAGACTGTTAGCCAACAAGAAAGGAATCAATCAGAGTTATACAGACTAAATGAGAAGAATCATTTAGTGCTGTACATAGTAAAGGAGACAAATCAATTGGATGTACATGGGGAGGAAGTTGTCCCTGGTTTTGTTGCTTTCAACTTGGGCATCTCATAATTCCTATTCCCCCATTCAAGTTATTACATCTAATAAAACCTAAAAAAAAACAATGCTTAAAGTGGTAAACCCACTTAAAATAAGCCGTTCTTTACCCTGTCTCGGATCGCTGCTCACATGACCCGCCGGCTCTCTCCTCTCCCCGTCTGACAGATGCGGCGGGCGGGGCCGAGATTCCCCCACTGACGTCAGTCTGGAGGAGAGAGCCGGCTGGTCACGATCGGCTCTCTGAGATGATGTAAAGAATGACTTATTTCAATAAAAAACACACACAGGGGGACATATCCTTAGGAGACAAGGAGGATTGTATAAACTATGAAATGTTATTTCAGCAGCGGGAGGGGGGGCGTTCCCTGATACAGTAGCAGGGAAGGAGGGGGGAGAGGACGACGGTAGAGCTGAGGATGATGGAGGCATGTAAGCTGACCACGGTGTCAGGGCTCGGCAGCCATGATACACTGTGGTCAGCTTACCGGGGGACGGTGTAGCCAGGCAGGATCAGCCAGGTTTTTTAGTTGTTACAGGGGGCCAAATTACACAGCACAATCACTGTGCTGTATAATATGCTTTAAGGGAACAGGATCCATTATATTTTTTTTTTTTTTTAGGTTAAACTATTTAAAGACTGTTCCTTGTGTCTGGATGAAAGCTGCAAATGCTCCTTGCCTGGCAGTGGGGAACTTGGGCATCTGCAACCCCTACGGGGTACTGCTACACATATCTATAAAGACATTGGCTTGCTCTGGGACTTTATACGAGGTGTAACACATGCTACCACTAAATACATGGTAGACATGATTGTCTATTTGATAAATGGATGCGATTCTCATTCCATTACATAGAAACCAGATAAAAATAATAGCAATCTGATTGTAGTGGTTCCAGAACAATGCATTAGATATGTGATAAAATATTCCAAGTATCAATACATAATTTAATAGAAAAATGCATCCTAAAACTCGACGCGTCTCGTGAGTCTTTGTTCACTTTCTCAGGAGTGGATGCACATATAAATATCTGTCAGATTACTTTACAGATACTTATTTAGCGATAAAGATTGCTACATAAACACACAAGGTTAATCTGGATAAGGGTGCATGGTATTCTCCTCAGACACCAATATTATTTCTGAGGGAGATTACTGATCAGCGACGAAACTACATCTTGGCTGTTTGCTCCTTCTTTTTTTTTTATCTTGAGCTGCATCTAGACAAGTAAAAACGCTCAGAAATCTGATGTTTCTTGATCTGTCAATTATCTAGCAATGGTCACCTTGAAAGGAACACTCGCCACATTTCAGCAAACTGGTAAATCTTAAACTGGTATTGGCATGTTAGTACAAAAAACATGATTTGCTCTTTTATCTGGTTAGTGACTTCTTGAAGTTGAACTTTGAGCTTAATCCAACCTCCTGTGGTGGTTCTCTATTAGTCTGTGTTGAAGCCCATAACATTGATGTACCAGTAGATAACTGGGTGAGGATGGGGCCAACTATAAAGTTACTATCTGCATGCCTCAGATCTAGGGATTTCAGGGGTGCTGTTGAAGATAACAGAATATGTATTCAGGCACCATTGGGTGCACATCACATGCCAGTGCCAGCTTACGTTGGATGTTGTGAGTACAGGCTCACTTTAAAGGGAACTTTTGGGCTGCCCAAAAAGTCTTAAATTAAACTTTACTTCCAAAAACAGGTAGGTACCTCTGGGACCCAGGAAAATGTGCTTATGTGTTTCTTACAGATGTAAAGATGCAAATATCTGCTTCAGACACAAAATGGTGCTCTACATATAGGAAGCATATGATCTTCCTAATCGCCAGAAAAATAGTAACATTCTGGAGATGCTGGAATTCCCATAACCCCTTCTTTATCTCCCTATTAGGAAGCTACAGTATTACTTGTATTGAGAACATGTTATTCTAGTTGTCCAGTTAAGAGGTAGGGGTCATTACAGAACATTTTTACCACTATATATTTTTACATATTTCCAGCATTTTCATAGAAAGATATATTGCTTTTTTTATTAGTTGTTTTTAATAAATAAGCCTGGAAGTCAAATGTCTGAATTATCTAAGGCTGAATTATTCATAACCTCAATTCCATACTTAAGTCTGTAAACTGAAGGTCCGAATAAATAATTTTTGTTGATTATTTTTTTCGTTATATAGAAAGATACTTTTACGACCTTTATACATTTTTATATATCACCATTTTTACAAGACATTACTGGGGATGGAGAATTGACCTGTTGATCTTATTGTACAAGAGTTATGTTCATTATGACATCGAAGGATTATCCCTCTATTTCTTCCCCAATACCCTTAAGGTCGTAGAGGTCTTACAATGATAAAAAGACCGCTAATCCTTCTAGTATACGAAGGATATACATCTCGTGG
>BLSH010449190.1:1262090-1273522 GCA_018402905.1 Glandirana rugosa | reverse complement strand
CAGCGGGTAAGGGCTTCAAGTCCAGTAAGGCTTCCGCTGGGCCCAGTAAAAGGCCCTGGCAGCATAAGTCCAAAAAAGCGAAGGATAAATCAACCTCCGCATGATGGGTTGCCCCCGCCCGACTCACGGTTGGGGGGCCGGTTGCTGGTGTTCGCAGACAGATGGACTGCCCGCATCACCGATCGGTGGGTACTGGAGGTGGTGTCCTCCCGGGTACAGAATAGAATTCATCTCTTTGCCCCCAGAAAGGTTCTTCCCGTCAAACTTGAGACTCCCTCAGGGGCGTCGGGAGGCGATTCTAGGTGCCGTTCGGTCGCTTGCCGAACGGGGTGATTGTACCGGTACCTATGGTGGAAAGATTTCACGGGTTTTACTCAAACCTTTTTGTGGTGCCCAAAAAGGGCGGTGTCAGGCCAGTTCTGTACCTGAAGGCATTAAACCGCTTCGTAAAGTCGAAGAGATTCAGGATGGAGTCCATCCGCTCGGTCGTGGCCGCCCTGCACCAAGGGGGAATTCATGGCGTCCCTGGATATCAGGGATGCGTATCTCCATGTTCCAGTTTGTCACAGTCACCAGCGTTTTTTTACGCTTTGCAGTGGGGGATCTGCATTACCAGTTTGTGGCACTTCCCTTCGGGCTGGCTTCATCTCCCCGAGTGTTCACCAAGGTGGTGGCCCCGATGCTGGCGCTGCTGAGACAGAGGTATTGCGGTAGTAGCATACCTCGACGATTTACTCCTGAGAGCAGTCTGCTGCCGCTCTGGAGGAGAACGTGACAATCATGGTGTCCACGTTAAGAGTTCGGTTGGCTGATCAACCTGCAGAAATCATTGTTGACTCCATCCTGCCGGCTGGAATACCTGGGTCAGATTCTGGACACGGTGCAGGCAAGGGTGTTTTTACCACCAAACAAGCTCCTGACACTTCAGGCAGCAGTGCGAACCCTGTTATCACGCCAGTGGTCCTCCTTACGGTTCTGTATGCGAGTGTTGGGGCTCATGGTGTCGACTTTCGAAGTGATACCTTACGCCCAGAGTCACACTCGGCTCCTGCAGAAGGCGATTTTGTCGCAATGGGAGAAATCTCCCCTATCCCTAGACAGACTGATCAGGTTGGATCATCAGTCCCGAGGATCCTTGATTTGGTGGATTCGGGCTCCGGCCCTAAGGTTGGAAAATGTTTTCTCCCCCTCAATTGGTTGATAGGCTGGCATCCGTCGTTCCTATTGGGCTGGGGAGGGGTCCTGGGTCAGCTCTCTGCCCAGGGTCATTGGTCAGTGCAGGAAGCTTGTCTTCCAATAAATGTACTGGAACTGAGAGCGATCAGACTTTGTCTGTCCAGTTGGTCAGAAAGGCTGCGAGGCCTCCCTGTCCGGGTTCTGTCAGATAATGCCACGGCTGTGGCATATGTGAACCATCAGGGTGGAACAAGAAGCTCGGCAGCAGCCGCGGAGGCGGCTCTGATCCTTTGGTGGGCAGAACTTCACGTGCCAGCTCTCTCTGCAATCTACATCTCAGGCGTGGAAAATTGGCAGGCGGACTTTCTCAGCCGCCAGACTCTGGACCAAGGGAAATGGTCCCTACGCCAGATGTGGACCTCATGGCCTCCAGGTTCAATCACAAGGTACAGACCTTTGTGTGCAGAACAAAAGATCCGTTGGCGGTCGCCTCGGACGCACTGGTAGCGCCCTGGGCTCGGTATCGGCTACTGTACATCTTTCCTCCTCTAAAGCTTCTACCGCGGGTTCTGCGCAGAATAGAAGCAGAGGGAATCCCGACGATCCTGGTAGCTCCGGATTGGCCTCGGCGTCCTTGGTACGCCAACGTAGTACGGATGGTGACAATGTTCCGTGGCGTCTTCCACTTTGCGAAGACCTACTGTCTCAGGGGCCCATCTTGCACCCTGCTTTACCCTCGCTGGCTTTGACGGCTTGGCTATTGAGTCCCAGGTGTTGAGGGATAGGGGTGTCTCGGACTCCGTGATCCCTACTATGATTGAAGCACGTAAAAGTGCCTCACGTAAGATTTATCATAGGACCTTGAAGGCCTATATTACCTGGTGCGAGGCAGGGGGTTGGAACCCCCGCTCTTTTATATAGTGTCCAGAGTACTGACTTTTTTGCAGCAAGGACTGGACGAGAACCTGGCGTTAAGTACGCTTAAGGGTCAGATTTTGGCCCTAGCGGTTCTTTTTCAACGGCCCTTGGGGTCTCATTCATTGGTCCGTACATTTGTACAGGGGGTACGTCATGTGGCTCCTCGGATACGGTCGCCTCTGGCACCGTGGGATTTGAATCTGGTGCTTTCTGTGCTGCAGAAACCACCATATGAAAAGATTAGGGACATTCCCTTGCGACTGTTTTGTTGCAGAAAGTGGCTTTTCTGGTGGCTGTTACATCCACTAGGCGGGTGTCTGAGTTGGCAGCATTATCCTGCAAGTTACCTTACTTGGTCCTTCATAAGGACAAGGCAGTTTTGCGACCTTCCCCATCGTTTCTTCCGAAGGTGGTTTCTTCTTTTCATTTAAATGAGGATATTGTTGTGCCCGCACCTGTCGCATCCCAAAGAAGTTGAGCTGCATTCTTTGGATGTGGTGAGGGCTTTGCGGGTGTATTTGATTTCTACAGCTTCTTTTCGGAAGTCTGATTATTTGTGCTGACGGAAGGGTCGCGCAAAGGCATGGCGGTCTCGTCCGCTACCATTTCTCGTTGGATAAGGAAGACCGTGACTCATGCATATGAGATTCGGGGCAAGGTTCCCCCGTTTCCACTCACGGCTCATTCCACCAGGGCAGTTAGTACTTCTTGGGCGTTTAGACACCAAGCCTCGGTGTCTCAGGTGTGCAAAGCGGCTACTTGGGCTTCAGTGCACACGTTTACTGTTTTACAAAATTGATGTTTCAGCATCTTCGGATGCTGCCTTTGGCCACAAAGTATTACAAGCGGCAGTGTAGGCGCGATTAGCGCCGCCTGAGAGGGTGTTTTTCTGTTGTGTACAATTGTTTGCCCACCCCTCTTGGCACAGCTTTGGAACGTCCCCACGTGTCCTAAGAAGGCTGCGTCAGTCAGTGAATGGAAGAGTAAAAGGGATTTTATTATAACTTACTGTAAAATCCTTTTCTCTGACTTCACTGACAGACGCAGCACCCACCCCTCTGTGAGTTTGTACGGCTTGTTACGAACTGATGTGCTTTAACTGTGGGGAGGCTGGGCTGTTATGGGCATAAGAGATCTATCTGATCCCAGTGACAGGGATCAGTAGATCTCTTATGTCCCCTTTGAGAGAGCAGGGAACCGCCGTGATTACGTTTGGCGGCTTGCCGGCGGACATTGGGTGCGCCCGAGCTGCGGGCACACTCCTCGAGTGTCGGGCACGAGAGCGTGCCGCCGATGGCATGCGCTCGCCCCCTAGCTGCGCCTACGCGAATCGCTGCCTATTTACGGCGATTTGCGGGATGCATCCACACCACCTCAGTAAATACTGCACGTGGTGGGGAACCGGTTAATTTAGCATCACAGCTTCTGATATATGTCTCTGTCCTGTGTTTCTGCACTGTAGATTCCCCTCCAAGAGTCCACACAGTGCTCCCATGTAAAACCTTTCATCAGGGCTTTCCTCTTAGTCATTGTAAAGTCTTGTGTGGGGTGGTTGTTGTTGTTGTTGTTTTGTTTTTTTTTTTTTGTTTTTTCCCTCTGGTGGTTTTGCACAGAGCAGCCTGGATCCTCCTCTTCTTGGGTCCCTCTTTGCTATTCCTGACCCCTCCTTCCTATCAAGTGCCTCCTCAGCCATCAGCTTTCTATGGGGTCACCCGAGCAGAGTCTGAGCTCCATGTATCCATTCTGACATGGAGCTGTGACCTGGCCCTGCCCCTTCCCTCCCCTGATTGGTTGACTGACAGCTGCGGGAGCCAATGGCACTGCTGCTGTGTCTCAGCCAATCAGGAGGAGTGTCCCGGACGGCTTAGACATTCGTGGACATCACTGAAGAGAGAAGGGGCTCGGGTAAGTAATTTGGGGGGGATGCTGGGGGTGCTGCTACAGGTGTTTTGTGTGGGTGTTTTTGTTAATGCATAGAATGCATTAGGATTGAAAAATGACCTGCCTTTACAACCACTTTAACATTTGACTAATGCATTCCTCTAACCCTTTTCTATAGATTCTATGACTTATGCACTACTACCAGTTTTTAAGCCTCGCAATTGTTAACATCTTGCCTTTCTGTGTTGCAGACTCCTAAAAGCAAAGCCACGATCTTCAAGTTATGCAGCATCTGCCTCTACTTGCCACAGGAACAGCTCACCCATTGGGCGGTTGGCACGGTTGAGGATCACCTCCGCCCTTACATGCCCGAGTAAGGGTGTGACCAGCCAAACTGGGAAGATCAGATCTTAGCGGCAATTTTTTATTTTTGTTCTCCAGATTCCAGAAGAATATGGACTCGCACTCAGAAAACGTGTATGTTGTGAACCTTCATGCTGGATATTTCTTTCTTCATCATTTTAGTATCTGGACTTTTTTTTTTTTCTTTTTTTAATTTTTGATTTATTGTGCATGGACCTTGTGAAAAAGAGGATGTTCTGAAACATCTTTGCTTTAGCCTCATAAAATGTGAATCGATGGGACTCTGGCACACTGAATCAAATGTATCAGAAAGCACAAGGTATTATTTGTTTTGGTGGTCTTCCCATTTGCACTGGTCATATCCCCTAAAAAAAAGTTTAGAGAGTTAGACTACAGTATTGAGGGTGAAACATGAATGTAACAGGCATAGAAGCTACACTGCTTTACTCGCTATGAAAGCACTGTCTGAATCGCTTCAGTGAAGCAAGGATTTAATGCAGTTAAATGAAGGCATGTTCTGAGAAAGATATATATGTACAGAAATCCTGATTTATTCAGCATTTGCTTTCATATCCTAGTTCCCTTTACAGGGATGAGACAGAGTGTACAGGCACTTAAAAATCTGATCTCTTCTTGCAGTTGCTGCATACCTCTCGGCATTTCCCACTGTGGGTGCATTTACAATATAGCCTAGCAGTCTGCAGTAGCTATATTACATAGGAGTACTTGAGCACTGTGGAAACCATATGTTTCTGGATAGAGGATTTGAGACATGAGCCTGCTGGTGATTTGTGCGTTTATTACTTTTCTAAAATGAAGTAATACTTTTATAACGGGAAACCTATGGTGGGTTCTGAAAACTTAGTTTTCTAAAAGCAGTTGCAAACTGTGTAAAAGGAAAGCTGAAGTGTGTCAAGTTGGATCAGAGGATAATTTTATTTTGTGCAATGAAAATAAGGTTGACTACTGTATTGTTTAGAGAGAAGGCTCTGCTAAAAGGTTTCAGTACCTTTTTTGATTAAACTTGTATAGGCCTGCTCCCTTTGCCTAATACTAGTGCTTACCTGGTTTAAATTTTGTATCTAGCTTTTGTTTGAAATTGGATTACATTGAAAATTCAAAATAAAATGAGGTAATTCTATATATGTGGCTGTTGTCTAATTACTAATTGACACTAAAGGGGGAAAGTATATAATGGTTTGAGTTCAAGATTTATTTTCTCTTCCCAGAGCACTATAGGTTATCTAATTCCACAGCTGCCTGCCCTCGGAGTTCCATTAAGGATGAGTCATTCAGTTTTAAATGTTAGCGTGCTCTCCTCTGTTAACAGGCCTTTTAAAGCCGAGGCAAAGCAGATGGAATGAGCCTAAAGCTGGATATACACTCTACTAATTTCTGTAGAATTTTTTTTTTTTTTTTTTTTTGATTTACCAAAACCATATAATAGGAGGTCAAACCTAAACACTTTCAATTTGTATGCAAGCAGGCAGAGGCCCTTGCACTACATATTTGAAGGAAAGTCTAAAGTAATTCTAATAGCTTTTATAGTGTGTATCCAGCTTTATTATTCACCTGCTGGGTAGGAGTCCTACATATTTTCAATATTTAGGCCTAACCATAACAGAGAATATGTGCAAAACACACTACACATTAACCACTTCAATACTGGGCACTTGCCCCCCTTCCTGCCCAGACCAATTTTCAACACTGTCGCATTTTGAATGACAATTGTGTGGTCATGCAACGCTGTACCCAAACAAAATTGTATTTTTTTCCCCCCACAAATAGAGCTTTTTTGGAGGTATTTGAGCACTGCTGGAGTTTTTATTTTTTGTGCTACAAATAAAAGACCGAAAATTTTTGGAAAAGGTTTTTTTTTTTTTTTTTGTTTTTGTTTTTTTTTGTTTTGGTGACAAAACTTTGTAAATTTTTATTTTTTTCTTCTCCTGCACTGATAGGCTGTGCTGGCAGGCATCACTGATGGGCACTGAGTGCCATCCCTATTGGCCAGTGATTGGCATCCCTGGCTGGGCGGGGAAGTGGTTAATCACTTGCCATTCACAGGCCATATACATACAGTGGTTGATTTACTAAAACTAAAGCGTGCAAAATCTGGTTCAGCTGTGCATGGTAGCTAATCGGCTTTTAACTTCAGCTTGTTCAATTAAGCTTTCACAAAAAAGCCTGGACGTTGATTTTGTTTTTATGCAGAGCTGCACCGGGTTTTGCACACTTCCAGTTTTAGCAATTCAACCCCACAGCTTAACTTAAAGTAGTTAAAACAAGCACTTGGTGGCAGCAGCAAGCATTAGTGTGGTGTAGGTTTCTCTATCCAACTCTCGGCTAATAATAAATGGGATTTAGGTGGCTATAGAGCAGTTTGATCACTTTTATGGTACTGCGGAGGTGCTGTCCTCAGCCTTGGACCACAGTAAATGGTGTCAGAATGGAGAGCGAAAGCCAACCGAGAAACATCCATTCTGATAAGCTCTGCAATAAATTTACTTTGGAAGCTGCTCAGCTCTCCAGCATTTCTGGGTTCAGGTCTGTTTAACCCTCTGATGAAAATCTGAAAACTGCTAATTAAACAGCCAAGTGCTTGATCAGCTGAAGTGTTGGGCAGGGGAAAAACTAGCAATCGCATAAAGAGAACCAGTCACCTGCCAATGCTATCACATAAGGGACTTGATGGCAGCAAAGTTAGTTACTAAACCCAGGACCCTACATTCACTATATCTGGTCTCCCACAGAATATGGAAGTGCAATCCTTTTAGTAAATAAACTGCTAAATACGTTTCTCATCAACAGTATATAGCAGTCTTGTGACTTCCATCAGTGTCTGGTTAAAGCTTGTAGGGGGAGTTTTCAGTCTGCTCTGACTGCCATGAGGCTGCTTCACCCCTGACCCTCTGTCTTGACAGTGCAGATTGGCCCTGTGCTGATCACATGCAGGTTTTTTTATTTATTTTTTTGAGGGTGCAATACACACCAAACGGAGCATGTGCAGAGTGCCCCCAAGGCTTTGTACTAGCAGGTGGTGGATTGGGAATAGCGGAAGAAGGGGAGGATCTTTGCATACAGGATCAAACAACCTTTTTACACAATGCAGAGTATTAACCCCTTGGGTTCCACAGTGAGTATAATAAGCATGCTTTACTGCATATACAGACTGATTTTACTGTTGTGGGTTTAGTAACACTTTAAAAAATGTGTTGAATTATAACACAGTAAATTAACATGAAACCTAATCCTCTCGCCCCATGCACACATGTAAATATCCAACCACGCACATCAGATATTGCTGCGAATTAGGACATTTGTCCAGATGTAAAGTGGTTAAAAGAATGTTTTGTTTAAAATGCGGTGTGTACACTTAGCACTTTTTACTTTTTTTTTTTTTTTTTTTTTTGCCGTGTTGGATTGGAGTTAGGTCGCTTTACATGGAGAATGGAAGGTCTGATTCCACCTGAAAAACGGACAGTTGGACCCGATCGGATCACTCGTGTGAATGGGGGCCTTAAGTGCTAAGTTAGCATTTCTAAAGCACCCATTTCTGATTATTTAACGTTTCACATCTTTGTGCTTAACACAGCCAATTGGATTTTCCCAGAATGGAAGTCTAGTTTGTGGTGATCAACAGAAAACTGCCAAGGATTAAATTGCTATAAAAACCGGACTGGTGTAAACTTGGGCAGGAAAATGACGGAAAAATCTTAAATGCAAATCCAGTATTCTCAAGTTACCAGTCCACAGAAGATGGTGACTGGAATGAGCACCTTCTGATGAATAGTTCATTATTCCTCTGAGCACTACTGTGGCAGTGCCAATGTTCTAATGAAAGGGAAAGACCAAGGAAACGCCATGCACACTAGCTCAAGAAAATTTGCAAGACTTCCTAATAATCAGGTGTATTGTGAGTACCAAGGGCATCAACATCTCAGCTATTACCAGCAATACTGGTAAAGATGTAGGGTATCATCACTGTAGTGATAAGCACAGGTGAGTACAAAGAATGCACTTGGTAAATGTAATAGTTAAATAGCTCATATGCACGGATAGATGGATATATCATTTTTTTTTTTTTTCAAGTACTTTATATTCACAATTTTTACAAATTATCTTTTAGATGTATTTGTTTTATACCTATGAACAGGCCTTTTTTCTATGGACATGCATTTGGTAGTCATTATGTATCATTCTGTTCTGTAGCCCTCTACTATTCTCCAGTATTTGTGTACATAACTGTAGGTGTGTTGATTACAACATTTGTAGTGATTTTCCTTTATTTTAATAGTATTCTAGATTGTCGTGTTTTTTTTTTTTTTGTTTTTTTTTCTCCCGTCCTCATACTAGTTAAAGTAAAACCTCAGATTGCGAGGACTGCGGTTATCGAGCGTTTCGCAATATGAGCCTTTTTTTTTTTCTTAAATTCCGACTCGGTTGGTGAGCCTCGGAGGAGGTCAGAAATGCCTAAGGTGTAAACACTTTCCGAGTGTTTCCGATGCCACCACTCTGGCCACATACAGTACTGCATAGACAAGCAGTGACTGTGGAACGAATTACCGTATTTTTCGCACCATAAGACGCACCTGACCATAAGACGCACCTAGGTTTTAGAGGAAGAAAACTAGAAAAAAAAATATTCTGAACCAAATGGTGTACTAAAATATTTACCAGTGCAGCCATATACCAGATCCATGAAATACAGCATATACCAGAGTCCTATGAAATACAGCCATATACCAGCTCTATGAAATACAGCATATACCAGATCCATGAAACACAGCCATATACCAGAGTCCTATGAAATACAGCACATACCTGTGTCCATGAAATGCAGCCTGACATCACCCTGCGCATAGTGGAGCTCCACTCTGCAGCCAGATCCCATTCAGAAAAGCAGCTCCAGCCGCCGCAGTACTTCATTTGGCCACTCGGGCCGAATGAAGCCCCAGTGGCCAAATGAAGTACTGCGGCTGCTCTGTCTTCTCACTGTGTGAGATCAGAGCAGTGCTCTTTTGTGTCTGGGAGCCCGCAGTGTAATGAGAGCTCCCGGCGGCGACGAGGGGGGGTGGGGGGTATTTGCAGCATTCGCACCATAAGACGCAGGGAGACTTTCCCCCACTTTTTGGGGGGAAAAAAGTGCGTCTTATGGTGCGAAAAATACGGTAACTGAGTTTACTGTTTCCTATGGGGAAACATGCTTTGGGATATACGAGTGCTTTGGATTACGAGCATAATCTGTTCCAGGAGAAAGGTTCCACTGTTTGTTTTTGTTTTTTTTGTTTTTTATGCCTTGTCTTTTCTTTAGTTCAGTTTTATCTTTTTGACAGCAACAAAAGGCCACAAGTCGCTTGGTAAGCCTCTAGCATGGATCAGCAGTTGGACGACGTTGTTTTCCACCTGCTGATCCATGCTAGAGGCTTACCAAGCGACAGATTTGCTCCGTTTCATCACAGCTGTCTCACCGCTTACCATCGGCTTACCATTCCGCCAGGAGTTTCCATCCGGCCGTTGATCCATCCCTCTCTTCATGACTGTGATCGAGTGGCTTATACATCGCAGCACTGCCTTTCATTGCAGGTCCCTGGGAGTAAAGGTACTATGTAGTGTTTTTTTGGTCATCTAGCATTCCATTTTTAGGAGGATCTCAGCTTGTTGGCATTACTATTTTCTCAAGTCGTCTTCCAGGACAGCCTCTGAGACCTTGGGCTCCTCCCCTCCGGACAGGAAACACATCCCCAATTTTAAATAAAAGGCAGTCCTCCAGGCCACATACCTCAGTATTTGTGTTTCCTCCGGAAGGATAGGTCGCACATCAGAAGCCTTTAGGAGCCCCAAGTCTCAGAGGTTGACCGGAGGGGTTCTGGAGCATCACGGTACCCTTTTTGAGCCCGCACGATCCCTCCCTGGAGAAGGGAGAGGGGCTGTGACTCAGCCACCTTCAAACCTCGGGGAGAGGTAGGACTGCAGATGGTTAGCTGCCAGCTGTCCATTCCGTTGGGTCTGGGGAGCCGGCTCAGATGCACCTCGTGGTGAGGAGGCGTCCCGGCGCGTCATTTCCGGCGGAAGGGGCGGGAACGTTCCCATGCTGGCGACTGGAAGTTACATAGGTAGCTTAAGCCGGCCGAGTGACATCATCTGCAGGCGCCGATGAGGTGTGGCTAGCCTCATTTAAACGGCGCAGACGGCGGGAGTAGGGCTGCTGGTGGTTCAGTGTCGCACAGCCAGGCTGCAGTCAGACACCGGAACAAGCAAGCATGGAAGTTCCAGCAGGTGCTCAGGAACCAACAGCTGCAGGCACCAGCTCCTCTCAGGTAAGCAGGGGACCAGGTCCTTATTGCTGTTACCTTGGGAGGTTATTCTGAACTATGGGCTAGACAGACTAGTCTCAGTTCTGCAGCACTTTTTTCTTATTGTATGTTGTGCCACACGGAGGTGTGGAGGTACAGACCAGCCTTGATGTTTTATGCCTTGTCTCCCTACTTTACATAGGTCAAAGCTCAGGAGAAGGTGGAGGTGGCAGGCCTCAAAAGAAAATGTGCGGTGTGTGCGGCCAGGTTAAGCTCTACATGGGAGAAACCATTGTGCCGCAGCTGTGTAGATAGCCTAGTGAGAGACGAATCTACTACAGCATGTTACAAAATTTTGGTTCAGTGAAGGATGAGTTGGCCTCAACTTTTAAATCCTTCAGAGGCCTAATTGAAAAACTGCAGGTCCCTACAGTCCCTGTCAGGCCTATCCTCACCAGAGGGGAGGAGAACAACAGGCACTAGGAAGTATGTAATCTAGTACAAACCTGTTGTCATGGAAAAGGAGAAGATAAAGTTCTCACAACATTTATCGGAAATCGTCCAGCAGATGTAGGAGATTTCTATTAAACATAGATCTCGGGGAACTACCAAGGCATAGGGCAGAAAGTAGAAGTCTCGGTCTGAGGCGAAGACTTCTCGGGACCCTAGATCCTAGGAGAAGGCCTGATAGGAGGAGGGGAGACCACTCCTATCCGGACTGTCCCTGACATCCCTGGACGTCAAAAAGTTAATCCGGAGACTTCCTAAATTTTCAACTCCGGTTGAGTAGGAAGTGACTTG
>BLSH010449190.1:1250707-1262080 GCA_018402905.1 Glandirana rugosa | reverse complement strand
CAACTATAATTTTACTCATAGGCGTGCCCAGGGAGTATGCCTGGGCACACCCTAATCAGCCGGTGCGGCGCAGATTCCCTCTGCTGATATTTCACCAAAGCCCCCAACAGAGCTCCTAAAAAAAAAAAAAAAAATTGTAAAGAATAGTGTAAAAAATAAAATAATAAAAATAAGACTACTGGGGTGTGGCCTGACTGGATCCGTGAGCAGACGTGCAGGTGGAGAGCTCCGGACTCATCCACCGCAATCCGGCCGAATCCCGGCTCCAGAGCCAGGGGTGAGAGGCACCCATCGCTAGCCCTAGGCTTCCCCACGCCGCCGGCCAGGCCAAAATTGAGCATCGGAATGGGCCGCCCGAACGGCAACACTAGGCCGCACGGCTAGCCGGGCTCTTTCCTGCCCGCTACGCCAGGCCATTTCCACACCACCGCCAGGCCATCCAGCTAGCCAGGCGAGGTGCCAGGAAGCTCCAATCGCTGTCAGAGGCATCCGACCATGTACCCCGGAGCAGCTGCCACAAATTTAGCCCGTGGCTTTAATTGCGGCCGCCATCTTCCTGCACCCAGCCCATTCTTCTGCAGCCTGAGCTCACCTGGAGGCCCTGATTTAGGCCCTGCAAGGACATTGGCCTGCATGTCACCCCCCCCCCCCCCCTACAGTGATCTATACAGCTAAACAGTGAGTACCCCTAACTGGGACCCCTAAGGCCCACTTCACAGCGGCCATATTGGTACACCCAAGCTGCATCAGAGTAATGGCCCCCTAGCTCTTTTAATCCTGCGTGTGCCTGGAAAGAAATCAGCCTAGATGGGGATACAAAGCCTATCTACTGCACTCAGACTATGGGCAAGGATAAGGACAAGCAACCCCGGTCCCGTTTGCGCTCCCCCAGAGGCCCGACGGCACAGCTGAGTCAAACTATCCCAGAACTCTTCCGCACCCAGCCAAGACAGACTGAGGCCTCATCGCAGGCCGCCACCTGCGACACACACACAGCTAGCCAGAGCACTTTTAACACCCAACGCTCTCAGATGGAGATGCAGGGTGACCACCCGCTCTGCCTTAGCAACCTGAGGGCAGTAGCAACAGACATTAAAAGTGCCTTGACCGCAGCGATTGCTGACCTGCGCCGTGACATACAGGGGATTGCCGCAAGGACAGATGCCATGGAAGAGGTAACTCGCCACCATGACACCGCCATAAAATATTTACAACAGACATCGGGTGTTCATTCAACCCTACTCAGAGACTTCCATAGACATCTAGAGGACCTGGACAATAAGGGGCGCCGTCACAATTTACGTGTGAGGGGCATCCCGGAATCAATTGAACCTAACCAGGTTGCACGCGCAACCACTGCAATCTTCAACAATGTCCTAGGTAGACCACCCGAAGCCCCCATAGAGTGCGAGCATCTCCAAAGAGCTCTCAGACCTAGGGGTGGAGACACCGACCCCCCCCCCCCCCCACCAGAGATGTTGTTTGCTGTCTGGTGAACTTTAAATTAAAAGAAAACATCCTGAGGAGAGCCAGGGATAGACGAGAGATACTTTTCCGTGGTACAGAAATTAAAATTTTCCAAGATCTCTCCCCAATAACACTCCAGAACAGAACCCTTTGCCCCCTGCTTGACGTGCTCTGCACCAAAGGGATACAGTACCAATGGAAGTTTCCCTTCTGCCTAACGGCATTATCCCAGGGCCGCACAGCCAATCTACGGGTGCACGATGAGCTGAAAACCTTCTGTGAGACCATGAATATACCCGTAGTTAACATCCCAGACTGGTATGGTGACCAACACATTCCTTACCCAAGACGAGCGACTTCCATGGAGGCCATACTGGTGAGAGACGATTTCCACATTCGCAGACGACGGTCAACCTCCCCAAGACCACAGCGTCTACCTCAGAACCACGGTGGCCCCTCCAGTCCAACAGCCTCGCTGATCCACAGAGGGCAGAGACAAGAGGGCCCTGTATAAACTCTTTACACACTTTTGGTAACCAGGAAGCCCATGATGCGCACACTGCCCCTCCCAATCTATCCCTCTGATTTGTGAACTTGGTCTGCACCCCCCCCCCCCATGTCACCCCCTCCCCCTACACGCACTCCAATACCAGACTAACCCTTGGCCCCCCTGTCTTCCCCACCCTGATGCTATTCCTGAAGAGATGGGAACACCTTCCAGGGGTTGCAACACCTGGAAAACAAACTTGGAACTCTATGCTCCCACACCTGAACACAAAACAGACAAGGGCTGAAAACTCCTCCCTGCTTCAACCTCAGGAAGTGAGCAATGAAGAGACACGGGGGTTTCCTAACACTTTGACATTGATTTCTATTACTCTATCTGCACCTTGTCTCTTGAACTATAAGGTGTAACCCGTGGAGAGTGACCGGCTGTGGAACAGCCTCTATCCCCCTCCTACCTGAAGACCTGTGAGTGCCTACCCCCATACCGAAACAAACTCTGGCCCGGACATACTTTCCCCCCAGATTATCAGATGAGCTGACTCAACCAATCAATGAGCGAATTGTGAATGTAGACAGAAGACTTGTGTGTGTGTGTGTGTGTGTGTATATATATATATATATATGTGTATACTATTATAGAATTTTTACTATTTACTCTCTCTGTACGAGTTATAGGCATACTATTTAAGAGTGCTGTATTAGGGAGCAGAGCGATCAGAATCCGCAGAAGGCGTCAAAGAGCTGAAACCCTAAGGACAGTGAACGCAGCCACCCGACCCGATAGCTAACACTGAAAGGCCGAAACATTGCCTACCACTACTAAAATGTGAATGTTCCAAGTGTATGTCCCCACTACAGGCGCACACACATACAGTGGGGGGCAGCTCCCCTCAGATGGAAATCTGCTATTAGAAATAAACAATATAATGGATAGCGCCTCCCCTTAACATGCATAAAATATAAAAAAATATATATAAATTGTAAATAGAAACAACAAGTGGAAAAACAAATAATATATCACCAAACGCAATCAGTCCATCTTAGACAATGAATATAGATGACATATATATCGGTCCATGTTTAAAAGTGCTGATGCTGAATGATGAAAGTGAATCAACTATAATAATCTTCAAAGTGACTTGTGCTTGAAAGTGCTCAGTAAAGTGCTCAAATGACATTCCAAGTGCACCGTGAAACTGTGCCAGACCCCTTCGTGTCCCCACTCACCGAAAAATGATGACCAACTGCTTTTCAGTTAGAGGTCATGCGAGCTTAAATCAGTGGGGAGTGACTGGAATGGATCAATGGGAAGCCCGGACCCCCGGAATGTACTCAATCTTCGTACGTAGAAGTGTTGTCTGAATAGCTCAAATAAACAAACATCCTCATGGTGTAGACTGTAAACCATTAACACTTTTATTGTGCCAAAAGAGGTACTTACAAGACAGTTTGTGATGACGCCCTATGACGAGGGCGAAACGTGTTGACGTCACTTCCGGTTGCCACAGCCATATACGTCTCTTCTGCTTCCAGTGGTAGGAGAGTTTGGAACGCACGCCGTTGCTGACACTCCACTGTATACCAGGTGATTTTTATATCTATTGTCTTGTAAGTACCTCTTTTGGCGCAATAAAAGTGTTAATGGTTTACAGTCTACACATGAGGATGTTTCTGTTTATTTGAGCTATTCAGACAACACTTCTATGTACTAAGATTGAGTACATTCCAGGGGTCCGGGCTTCCCATTGATCCATTCCAGTCTCTCCCCACTGATTTAAGCTCGTATGACCTCTGACTGAAAAGCAGTTGGTCATTACTTTTCGGTGAGTGGGGACACGAAGGGGGTCTGGCACAGTTTTCATGGTGCACTTGGAATGTCATTTGAGCACTTTACTGAGCACTTTCAAGCACAAGTCACTTTGAAGATTATTATAGTTGATTCACTTTCATCATTCAGCAACAGCACTTTTGAACATGGACTGATATATATGTCATCTATATTCATTGTCTAAGATGGACTGATTGCGTTTGGTGATATAATATTTGTTTTTCCACCTGTTTCCATTTACAATTTATATATATTTTTTTATATTTTATGCATGTTAAGGGGAGGCACTATCCATTATATTGTTTGCCTACCACTACATAGGAGGAGAGAGTTAAGACCCATCCCTTTCTCCTACATTCACTGACAGACGCAGCTCTTCATGACAAGTGGGTTTATGCTTGTCCCACTACGAGTTAACTAGGCAGGGAAAAGAACCGCTGGCCCCTCCCATGGGGCCGTCCTCTCTTCCCACATAAACCCTCACATAGAATAGCTCTTAAGTTTCAATGCCTAGTTTGCAAGGAGTTGACCTGGCTTCCCTTTAGGGGAATGGCAGTCCTGTTTGATAGAAGTCAAATAAAATAAAAGTAAAAGAAAAAAAAACGGTCACAAGCATTGATCTATCAAGAAGCCGGCCGGGGCATAGAGAGTCCATGGGCTCTGTACTTTCCCTGACCTGCCCGACCAATGCGAGCCAGTCCTGCGGTATGGGGACCCGCCGCATCGTGCCCGTTCCGTGCGGGCGGCCTGGGTACAACGTCGCACGACCGCGCAATTGTCAGTTAAAGCGACGCAGTGCTGAATCGCAAAAAGTGCTCTGGTCCTAAAGTGGGAAATCCTTCCGGGACTGAAGTGGTTAATGAATAAAAAAGAAAGACTAAACAGTAAAGTTAGCCCTTTTTTTTTAGTATAATATGAAAGATGATGTTACACCACGAGAAAAGTGATCTTTATTCTAAGCAACAAAATTGTGATAAAGCCCTGTGTACCATCAACAATTACCACTCTATGTGCAGCTGGGCTCCAATATTTCATGGTGACCGGAAACCCACCAGAGCAATGAAAAGTCACTGTGGGGGACACACATGTAGGCAGGAAGTGGCTGCAAAGAGGCAGCAGAAGATCAGCAGCGCTGGAATACTTTTCACCTTTTTTTTGTATTTTATTTACAATGTCACTAAGGCTTTGTTTAGATGTGCAAGTTGGGTGGTAAAAATGTGCAGTAGACATGTTTTTGCCACCCACCATTGGCCTCCCATAAGCTCCATTAGGCAGCAGATGAGGGCGTTTTACATGCCGCAGTCACTATGCATTCGGCATAATAAGGAGTTTCCCCCATAACAGATTTTTTAGTGTCACTCTTTCTGGCCAGCCTATAACCCTGATGTAACGGTGGAGTTATTGACTAGCTGCTCTGCTGTGAGTAAGTTAGGGTTAGGGGGGCGCAAATTACTCGTCTTACCCCGACGTGCTGACAACCCAACACTATGCTATAAAAAAACTGGCTCCTAACTTTGTTAGCTGGGTCCTAGATTCAAGGCAAATTTGTCAAGCCCTGATTTTATTTATCGTGAATGGCAGCGTCCGCAGCATTCTTTTTCGCTGTCAAAACGGTTCGCTGCTCGCTATCCCTGCAGGGGTGTCAAACTAGCGGCCCTCCAGCTGTTGCGGAACTACAAGTCCCATCATGCCTCTGCCTCTGGGAGTCATGCTTATAATTGTCAGCCTTGCAATGCCTAATGGGAATTGTAGTTTTGCAACAGCTGGAGGGCCGTCAGTTTGACATCTGTGCCTTAGAGGAAAGCTTTTTAAAAAAATGGGAATCGCCAGTGGTGGACCCACCGATAGCTCGCCTTAATAAGGCGACGACCATTCCTCTGGAAGGGGCTCCTTCCTTCAAGGATCCTGCTGACAGAAAGACAGAGGCGCTGTTAAAGTCCCTATTCCTGGTGGCAGGCTCTGCCTTGCGGCCAGCCCTAGCGTCCGCCATGGCGGCGCAACATCTGTCTGAACGTATGGCGGAGCTCCAGACTGATCTGGAATGCGGCCGCCTGATGGATGCACCGCAGAGGGCTGAGTTTTTGCTCCAAGGTTTCAAGTACCTTTGTGATGCGGCCGTCGATTTACTGCCTATGTTATCCAGAATAGCGGTGTTTGCCGTTATCATCAGACGGATACTCTGGTTGCGTTCTTGGTCCAGGGACCATGCTTCCAAAAAAGGTCTTGCTGAACTTCCCTTTCAGGGTGGACGTCTATTTGGTCCACGGTTGGATGAGATCATTAAGGATTTCACGGGAGGTAAGAGTACTTTCCTTCCAGAGCCCCGCAGGCGTGAGTTTCACCGTAGACAGGGGCCTCCTCCCTCGAGTCAGAAGAGGTTTTTTGGCGCCCCAGGCGCAACAGGTAAAGGGAACCGTCCCAGTAAGGTAGCTGCAGGGGCCGGAAAACGGCAATGGCAGCGCAAATCTGAAAAGGCGGAGGACAAGCCCTCCTCAGCCTGATGGGTTGCCCCCACCCGGACTTCGGGTGGGGGGGCGTCTTCTGGGGTTCGCAGACCAGTGGCTGGCTCACATTCCAGACCGTTGGGTCCGGAAGGTGGTGTCCACCGGGTACAGGATAGAGTTCAACACTCTACCCCCAGACAGGTTCGTCCCATTGAACTTGGGGCTCCCGCAGACACGCCGGGAGGCCCTCTTCGGGGCTGTTCAAGCACTCTCGTACCAAGGGGTGATGGTGCCAGTGCCTCCAGCGGAGAGGTTTAGAGGTTTTTACTCAAATCTGTTCGTGGTCCCCAAAAAAGGGGGGGTTCAGCCAGTACTGGACCTGAAGGCCCTGAACCGGTATGTCAGGGCGCGGAAATTCTGGATGGAATCTATCCTCTCGGTCGTGGCCGCCCTCCATCAGGGGGAATTTCTGGCGTCTGGACATCAGGGATGCGTACCTCCATGTACCTATCTGTCCACGGCATCAGCGTTTCCTTCGCTTTGCAGTGGGAGACCTCCATTAACAGTTTGTGGCACTCCCCTTCGGTCTAGCCTCAGCCCCTCGAGTGTTCACGAAACTGCTAGCTCCGGTATTGGCGTTGCTGCGACAGAGAGGCATTGCGGTAGTAGCCTACCTTGACGACCTGCTCCTGCGAGCGGAGTCCACCTCGGCTCTGGAGGAGAATGTGAGAATCACAATGACCTCGCTGCAGGAATTCGGCTGGTTGCTCAACCTGCAGAAGTCGACGGTGTCTCCATCCCGTCGCCTGGATGATCTGGGTCTGATTCTGGACACAGAGAAGGCGAAGGTTTTCCTTCCTCCAGCCAAGTTGCTGGCACTGCAGTCGGCAGTGCGAACCCTCCTGTTGCACAGACTATCTTCATTACATTTCTGTATGCGGGTGCTGGGACTCATGGTCTCGACTTTCGAGGCAATACTATACACCCAGAGTCACACTCGTCTCCTTCAGTGAGCAATCCTGGCTCGGTGGGACAGGTCCCCTCAGTCTCTGGACCTTCTGATCTGTCTGAGCTCCCAGACCAGGGCGTCTGACCTGGTGGCTTCGGGACTCGGCATTGATTCAGGGGAAGTCGTTCCTACCCCTTTAGTGGGTGATCATCACCACGGATGCCAGTCTTTCAGGCTGGGACGGAATCCTGGGGCGGCTGTCTGCCCAGGGCTGTTGGTCGGTACAGGAGGCTCGGCTTCCCATCAATGTGCTGGAACTGAGAGCAATCAGATTGTGCCTATCTCACTGGACAGTGAGGTTGCAGGGTTGTCCGATTGGGATCCAATCGGACAATGCCACGGCTGTGGCATATGTGAACCATCAGGGCGGCACGAGGAGTCCAGCAGCTTCGGCGGAGGCAGCTCTGATGCTGCACTGGGCAGAACGTCATGTTCCGGCAATCTCCGCCATTTACATTCCAGGTGTAGAAAGCTGGCAGGCGGACTTTCTCAGACACTGGACCAGGGAGAGTGGTCTCTCCACCCGGAGGTGTTCAACCAGATTTGCCGCAGATGGGGGACGCCAGACATGGATCTCATGGCGTCTCGGCTCAATCACAAGGTGAAGACCTTTGTGTCCAGAACAAAGGATCCGTTGGCAGTGGCCACGGACGCTCTGGTGGCCCCCTGGGGCCACTACTGCCTTCTTGTACGCCTTTCCTCCGATAAAACTTTTACCGCGATTGATACGCAGGATAGTGGCGGAGGGAATACCAATAATCCTGGTGGCTCCAGATTGGCCTCGGCGCACTTGGTACGCCGATGTGGTAAAATGGTGGCAGACGCCCCTTGGCGGCTCCCGCTGCAAGAAGATCTCTCTCAGGGCCCATCTTGCACCCTGCTTTACCCTCGCTGCCTTTGACGGCGTGGCTATTGAGTCCCAGGTGCTAAGAGACAGGGGACTCGCTGACTCCGTGATTCCTATCTTGTTGAAGGCTCGCAAGTGTACTTCTCGCAAGATTTACCACCGTACCTGGAAGGCTTATATAGCTTGGTGCACGGCGGAGGGTCATAACGCTCGCTGTTATGTGGTGTCCAGGGTCCTGACTTTTTTTTGCAGCAAGGCCTGAACAAAAAAACTGGCTCTGAGTACTCTCAAGGGCCAGATATCGGCCCTGGCGATTCTCTTTCAGAGATCATTGGCTTCACACTCGTTGATTCGTACTTTTGTACAAGCTGTGCGACATGTGGCGCCTCGGGTGAAGACCCCAGATGGCTCCGTGGGATCTGAATTTGGTGCTTTCTGTGCTTCAGAAACCGCCCTATGAAAAAAATCAGGGACATTTCCTTACAACTGTTGTCGCAGAAGGTGGCTTTTTTGGTAGCCATCACTTCCGCCAGACGGGTGTCTGAGTTGGCAGCACTGTCGTGCAAGTCTCCTTACCTAATCCTGCACAAGGACAAGGCGGTCTTGCGACCCTCTCCTTCGTTTCTTCCGAAGGTGGTTTCTTCCTTTCACATTAACGAAAATATTGTTCTTCCTTCATTGTGCCCACGTCCATCGCACCCAAAGGAAATTGAGTTGCATACTTTGGACGTGGTGAGGGCCTTACGAGTGTATTTAGCTGCTACAGCTTCTTTTCGGAAGTCTGATAATCTGTGCTGACAGAAGGTCCGCGCAAAGGCTTGGCGGCCTCGGCTACTATTTCTCGTTGGATTCGACGGACCGTGACCCATGCGTTTTTCTGTGCGCTTCCTGGGCTTTCAGACACCAGGCTTCGGTGTCTCAAGTGTGCAAGGCGGTCACTTGGGCCTCGGTACACACTTTCACTACGTTTTATAAAGTTGATGTGTTAGCATCTTCGGATGCTGCTTTCGGCCGCAAAGTTTTGCAGGCAGCAGTGTAGGCGCATTGGCGCCTCCTTCAGAGGTTCTGTTGGGTACAGTTGTTATTGTTTACCCACCCCTCTTTTTGACACAGCTTTGGGACATCCCCACTTGTCATGAAGAGCTGCGTCTGTCATTGAACGTAGGAGAAAAAGGGATTTTATTAAAACTTACCGTAAAATCCTTTTCTCCGAGTTCACTGACAGACGCAGCACCCCACCCCTCTGTGCTCTGTTCTTTGTACGGCTTGTGTACCAACTGAAGAGCTATTCTGTGAGGATTAATGTGGGAAGAGAGGACGGCCTCATGGGAGGGGCCAGCTGTTCTTTTCCCTGCCTAGTTAACTCCTAGTGGGACAAGTATAAACCCCATGAAGAGCTGCGTCTGTCAGTGAACTTGGAGAAAAGGATTTTACGGTAAGTTTTAATAAAATCCCTTTTTTCAACATGATAATCCAACCGATCTGTTTCAAGGAGGGCGACATGGCTTTGGCCACTCCAAAGACATCGTGACATTAGAATTAAGCATATATGTCAAAGCCGAAAAAAATCAGTAAATCTCTGACCCTGCAGGTATAGAAATTTACATCATTAATTGAATCCCAGTTATAGACAGCATGATGCAATAAAAATCAGGATAACAAAAAACTGGAGTATGGCTGTTTGATGTGTGTTGATAACAAGGTTATTATAGATATTTGGTATTTCTGATTTAGTCTTCAATTTCAACTACAAAGACAATCCCTTTTGACAAAGGGGGACTTGTGATGAACTTCTTGCCTCCAAACTTTGGGGGTGTGTGTCCAGCGGTAGTTCTTTTAGAGACTTGGCATGAAAAAAGGCCAGCCATCTATGTAAGCTCTAACTTTTTTTTACTGCAAACCCCAATCACCAGTGTACATTTCTGGGGCACGCAGGTTCTCCTGCTTTGACATAGAGGACCAGCATGCGGTCCAAACAGTGATTGTTGACAGGAAAATAGCTATACCTTACATGGAGCGCTGCCCTCTTTTCATCCGGAGATTCTAAGGCTGCATTCAGATGGCTGAATATGTACAGCCAGAAGCGGATTTAGGATTCTTTACTCTGTACAATTCAATGGCAGGCGCCACTGCTGTTAGCATATAACTACTCTTCAGAACAATTGCATGCAAATACCAACACTGGACCCAGCCAGTGTGCATCCAGGGTTGGAGTTTTGGCTGCACACTCACTGGCTGCAGATAATTCAGTTTATATGCAGCCATAGCACAGGCTGCTGCTGTGTTCAGAGGCGAGCTTTTGCCTCCTCTGAATGCAGCAAACTAGCTGCACAGATTCAACTGTCTGAATGTGGCTTAATTCTAACTCTATCCAAAAGACAAGCATTGGCTGAAGTTAGGCTTTACCCTTTTAGAACCTGTGTATTTAGTAGGAATGTAATAGGAGTGAGTGGCCATTGGCCTCTGGGGTTTGCTGATAAGTTGAATATTTGCCTGATATGTAGGCCTGGTGAATGTTCCAGAGGAGCCAATAGAAGAAGAGGAGGAGGAAGAGGATATGGATGAGGATGACCGTGTAGTGGTGGAATACAGAGATGAACTGCAAGCCTTTAAAAGAGAGAGAGAGGGGGCACGGCGCTCTGCAGCCAGCGCTTCAGACTCTGATGAAATGGACTATGACTTAGAGCTGAAAATGATCTCTACACCCTCTCCGAAAAAAAGCATGAAGATGACCATGTATGCTGATGAGGTAGAGTCACAGCTAAAGAGCATCAGGTAAGCTGCTCCATGGAAATTGCCATTCAGTGCTTGATGGAAACATCTTAGCCACTTCAGCCCCGGAAGGTTTTACCCCATTAATGAACAGAGCACTTTTTGCAATTTGGCACTGCGCTGCTTTAACTGGTAATTGCACGGTCATGCAATGCTGTACCCAAACAAAATTTAAGTCCTCTTTTCTCACAAATAGAGCTCTCTTTTGGTGGTATTTGATCACCTCCTGGGATTTTTATTTTTTGAGGTCTAAAAAAAAAAAAAAAAAGACTAACAATTTTGAAAAAAAAATATTTTCTACTTTGTTATAAAAAAAATCCAATAAACTTAATTTTTGTCATACATTTAGGCCAAGATGTATTCAGCCATATGTCTTGGTTAAAAAAAAAAATCAATAAGGGTTTATTTATTGGTTTTCGCAAAAGTTACATCATTGAAAACGCTTTTGGTTATTTATTTGGGAATAACTAAAAAAAAAAATTGGTTCTGTATACCGACT
>BLSH010449190.1:1227029-1240498 GCA_018402905.1 Glandirana rugosa | reverse complement strand
CTACCCAGTGCCCACTGACCGCCACCAGTGACTACCCAGTGCCCACTGACGTCACCCGTGACCCATCAGTGACCACCGCCAGTCACCCGTGACCCATCAGTGACCACCGCCAGTCACCCGTCACCCATCAGTGACCACCGCCAGTCACCCGTCACCCATCAGTGACCACCGCCAGTCACCCGTCACCCATCAGTGACCACCGCCAGTCACCCGTCACCTATCAGTGACCACCGGCAGTCACCTGTCACCCATCAGTGACCACCGCCAGTCACCCGTCACCCATCAGTGACCACCGCCAGTCACCCGTCACCCATCAGTGACCACCGCCAGTCACCTATCAGTGACCATCAAAAATCACCTGTCAGTGACCACCATCACCTATCAGTAAACATCACCTGTATAAGTCTCATACATTTGGTATCGCCATACTCAGGAGGAGTAGCAGAATGTATTTTGGAGTGTTATTTTTGCTAGGTACATGCTATGTGTTGGAAATATCATCTAAATGGACAACTTTGTGTAAAAATAAAAGCGTTTTAATTTTTTTCCCACATTTTCCAAAAACTACTGGAAAAAAATGACATGTTCAAAAGACTCATTATGCCTCATAGATTATATGTTGGGGTGTTTGCTTTCCAAAATGGGGTAATTTTGTGGGCAACTCCATTGTCCTGTTGCTCCAGGACCTTCAAAAGTGTAATAGGTAGATGGTTGAGAAATGAGATGTGTAATTTATGGTCATAGAACGCCTGAAGGTGCTAGTTCAATGTTGGGCCTCTGTATATGGCCAGGCTATGTAAAAGTCTCACACGTGGTATCGCCATACTCAGGAGGAGTAGCAGAATGTATTTTGGGGTGTCATTTTTGCTATGTACATGCTATGTGTTGGAAATATCATATAAATGGACAACTTTGTGTAAAAAAAAATGCATTTTCATTTTTTTTTTACCACATTTTCCAAAAACTACTGGAAAAAAAATGACATGTTCAAAAGACTCATCATGCCTCATAGATTATACGTTGGGGTGTTTGCTTTGCAAAATGGGGTCATTTCGTGGGCAATCCCATTGTCCTGGTGCTCCAGGGCCTTCAAAAATGTGATAGGTCGTCATGACATTAGATGTGTAATTTATGTCCCTAGACTACCTGACGGCGCTCCCTGCATGTTGGGCCTCTGTATGTGGCCAGGCTGTGAAAAAGTTTGACATGTGATATCGCCATACTCAGGAGGAGTAGCAGAATGTGTTTTGGGGTGTAATTTGTGGTATTCATATCCAGGGCCGGCTCTACCACTAGGCGGAGTAGGTGGCCGCCTAGGGCGCACTGACGCCCAGGGCGCCAAACCCCTGTCCATATACTACCCTAGCCTGTCCATATACCTGCAGACCACGGCTGGCATGAGGAAGCAAGCCGGTGCTGCCATTATTTGACTTTAGGCAGGGTCCAGGGGCACAGGTGCAGGTCTGGGGACCACGGCTAAAGAAATAGGTAGAGAGGCGCTGCAAAAATCTCCACCTCCACCACCTCCATCATATACATGGACATGGCAAAGGGGGTGGAGTCAGGGGCGGAGCAGCAAAATGAGGTTTCGCCTAGGGTGTCAAAATTCCTTGCACCAGCCCTGTTCATATGCTAGGTGTGAGAAATAACCTGTTAATATATGCCAATTTTGTGGAAAAAAAAAAAAGAAAAAAAAAAATCTTCATTTTGCAAATAATTGTGGGAAAAAAATTACAACTTAAAAAAATTCACCATGCCTCTTACTAAATACCTTGGAATGTCTACTTTCCAAAAAGGGGTAATTTGGGGGGTATTTGTACTTTCTTGGCATGTTAGGCCCTCAGTATATCAGGTGTGCTCAGATGTGATCAATTTTCAATGATTTGCACCATAGCTTGTAGACTCTATAACTTACACAAGGACCAAATAATATACACTTATTTGGGTTATTTTTACCAAAGATATGTAGCAGTATAAATTTTGGCCAACATTTATGAAGAAAAATTACTAATTTGCAAAATTTTATGACAGAAACAAAGAAAATGCATTTTTTCACAAAATTTTCAAACTTTTTTTATTTATAGCACGAAAAATAACCCACTAGTGATTAAATACCACCAAAAGAAAGCTCTATTTGTGTGAAAAAAAAGGACGCAAATTTCATATGGGTGCAGTGTTGCATGACTGAGTAATTGTCATTCAAAGTGTGATAGCTGAAAAATGGCCTGGACAGGAAGGGGGTTTACGTGCCCAGTAATGAGGTGGTTAAATACGTATAGCATATCGTTTTGTACACATCAAAATGCAACACTATAGGAATCAATGGGGCCATACACACAGCTCAGTCTACAAAGGAAAATGTGCTCTGCATCCAATAGCATACCAAAAAACTTCTACAAATCTAAGCATGGGTAATTTAGGTGCATTTTTTTTTTTTTTTTAAATACACAATCTTCCACAAGCTATGCCAGCAAAAACTTGCATTCCGTGCAGATAATATGCATGTATGCCTGTGAGCTTAGACACTTCAATGTATGCAGTGTAAAAAGTATTCATACCCCTTGACATTTTCCACATTTTGTCATGTTAGAACCAAAAAACACAAATGTATTTTATTGGGATTTTATGTGATAGACCAACACAAAGTGGCACATAATTGTGAAGTGGAAGGAAAATGATAAATGGCTTTCAATTTTTTTTTTACAAATAACTGAAAAGTGTGGGGCATGCATTTGTATTCAGCTGAACAGGAGTATTATTGTAAGCGCAGCATAGACATTCCAAGCTATATATATGTACATAAATAGAAATATACTCAGCACTGCTATAATGACAGTCCGGGGTAGCTGGACAGGCTGTATGGTGGTCTTAGGGCAGCACCTTGCCAGAAGTAGAACAAGCTTCTAAGTGAACAAAAAAGACAAGCAGGTGCGCCTCTAAGTGTAAAC
Source organism: Glandirana rugosa (assembly GCA_018402905.1). Classification (NCBI taxonomy): domain Eukaryota; kingdom Metazoa; phylum Chordata; class Amphibia; order Anura; family Ranidae; genus Glandirana; species Glandirana rugosa. The sequence continues at coordinate 1,237,550 of BLSH010449190.1, read as the reverse complement.
CATAAAAGCAGTCTTTTATTAAAGTGGTACTCACAAACAGTGATGTAGTAAGAGCATGGCAGTATCAGTTTCTGCTGGCAATGTCCCGACATCTCTGGCTTGTCCAGGGGAGAAGGAAGGCTGTGGCAGGCTCCAGGCTGTATCAGGTATACGTCAGTGGTTTCTGGCGCTTCCTGGGCTTCAGTCTGGAGTAGCGCAACGTCACTTCCGGTTCCGGCTGGTCAGCACGGTGACGCACTTCCGGCGACGCGTTCTCGTTCTCCTTAAATATGCCCTCTTTCAACATGGGGCTAGAACAGCCTGAAGAAGGGGCGTAGGCCTTGAGAACGCGTCGCCGGAAGTGCATCATCGTGCTGACCAGCTGGAACCGGAAGTGACATCGCGGTACTCCAGACTGAAGCCCAGGAAGCGTCAGAAACAACTGACGTATACCTGATACAGCCTGGAGCCTGCCACAGCCTTCCTACTCCCCTGGACAAGCCAGAGATGTCGGGACATTGCCAGCAGTAGCTGATACTGCCATGCTCTTACTACATCACTGTTTGTGAGTACCACTTGTTTGTTTTAATAAAAGACTGCTTTTATGGTTTACACTTAGTGGCGCACCTGCTTGTCTTATTTGTATTCAGCCCCCTTTACTCTGATACCCCTAACTAACATCTAGTGGAACCAATTGCCTTCAGAAGTCACCTAATTTAGTAAATAGTTCACCTGTCTGCAATTTAATCTCAGTATGAATAAAACTGTTCTGTGAAGCCCTCAGAGGTTTGTTAGAGAACCTTAGTGAACAAACAGCACCATGAAGGCCAAGGGACACACCAGAAAGGTCAGGGATAAAGTTGTGGAGACGTTTAAAGTAGGGTTAGGTTATAAAAATAAATAAATGTATGTATGTATATATATATATATATATATATATATATATATATATATATATATATCCCAAGCTTTGACCATCTCACAGACCACTGTTCAACCCATCATCCGAAAATAGAGTATGGCAAAACTGCAAACCTACCAAGACCTGGCCGCCCACCTAAACTGACAGGCTGGGCATAGAGTGCGTCAATCAGAGAAGCAGCCAAGAGGCCCATGGTAACTCTGGAGGAGCTGCAGAGATCCACAGGACAAATATTCGCTCACTCCACAAATCTGGCCTTTATGGAATAGTGGCAGGAAGAAAGCCATAAAAAGTCCTGTTTGCAGTTTTGTGTGAAGCCATGTGGGGGACACAGCAAACATGTGGAAGAAGGTGCTCTGTTCAGATGAGACCAAAATTGAACTTTTTGTACTAAAAGCAAAATGCTATGTGTGGTGGAAAACTAACACTGCACATCACCCTGAACACAACATACCCACCGTGAAACATGGTGGTGGAAGCATCATGTTGTGGGGATGCTTTTCTTCAGCAGGGACAGGGAAGCTGGTCAGAGTTGATGGGAAGATGGATGGAACCAAATACAGGGCAATCTTAGAAGAAATCCTGTTAGAGTATGCAAAAGACTTCAGACTAAGATGGAGGTCCACCTTCCAGCAGGACAATGACCCTAAACATACAGCCAGAGCTACAATGGAATAGTTTAGCTCAAAGCATATTCATGTGTTAGACTGGACCAGTCAAAGTCCAGACCTAAATCCAATTGAGAATCTGTGGCAAGACTTTTAAATTACTGTTCACAGACGCTCTCCATCCAATCTGACAGAGCCTGAGCTATTTTGCAAAGAAGATTGGGCAAAAAATTTGTTCTCTAGATGTGCAAAGCTAGTAGACACATACCTAAAAAGACTTGCAGCTGTAATTGCAGTGAAAGGTGGTTCTACAAAGTATTGACTCAGGGGGGCTGAATACAAATGCACGCCACGCTTTTCACATATTTATTTGAAAAAATGTTGAAAACCGTTTATCATTTTCCTTCCACTTCACAATTATGTGCCACTTTGTGTTGCTCTATCACATAAGATCCCAATAAAATTAATTTTATGTTTTTGGTTGTAACATGACAAAATGTGGAAAATTGCAAGGGGTATGAATACTTTTGTAAGGCACTGTACATCAGATGGTCATGTTAATGTGTTCAGTGTGTTTTTTTATCTTTTTGTAAAATTGCAAGCAACCCATCCAAATAACTTTTAACGAGTTTAGCCACATGGTCAATTTTGTTATCACACAGTGGGCCCAAGAGCCATTCACTATTGAGAAGCCATAGTAGCAAAGTACAATAATTTGTGCATGGCAGCACCACTATGCTATTAATAATTCTATGCTGTAGATTTACCTATTGTACAGGTAGTGTCCATTTGTTTCTTGGTTGCGCTGTTATGCTATTTGTGGTTGATTGAACAAGACCCAAAAATTTACCTACAGACCTGAGGAAACGATGGCTCAATCCAGCCATCTACAAAATGAGCTGTATCCTGCAAAACTTCTCCTCTGAACTTCTGAGCACTGAGTGCTCATTATAACAGTTCTGTGTTTTGCTCTCTCTTCCAGTGCAAGCAAAATGCAAGGACAGGAGAAAATCAAATTTTAGTATAGCCTACTTCAGGACTTGAGTCCTGCGGGAACGTGTGGGAACGACGTTCCTGTGTTTTTTTCACAGCAGGAGTGTCGTTCTCGTTAGCACCTTCATCCTGGCTGGGAGTCAGGAGTGGGTGATGGAGGGACAGCCTTCACTGCTCCTGCATGGCTCCCTCAGTACTGCCTTCTGCCTGGCTCTCTGTGACTGACATGGAGCAGCGGCAGCTGATCAGAAATGAATGTGGGGGGGGCGGGGCGCGAGTGCAGTGCGCCACGTGGCTGGCTATGGCTGAAGGGATCAGTGCCATTACAAGGGGGTGGGGGGTGGTGACATCACTGCACTTACGATCCGCATCTCTGCAGCCGCAGGCTGTCTGACTCCAAAGTTCTGAGCTGTCTCACATAGCCGAGCAGAGTAAAACCGCGGTTGCCTCCCCCTCCTCTCTGTTTACACCTACACAGAAGGAAGGGCACTGTTGTGCATGCCTTGCGCTGATCTGAGGTATCTACATTATGGGTGCACTGCAGGGGGGTATGTCTGAATGGAGGGGTGTCTGCACTGAAGGGTGGTCTATACTGAATGGAGAGGTCTGCTCTGAAGAGGGATCTGCACTGAATGGGGGGTCTGTACTGAATTGGGGGAGTGTCTATACTGAATGGGGAGGTCTGCACTGAAGGGGGGGTCTGTACTGAGAGAGGGGGGTGTCTATTCTGAGGGAGAATGGTCTGTACTGATAAGAGGGGTCTGTACTGATGAGTGTCTGTATTGAGGGGGGGCTATAGTTGGAGGAGGAGGGGTGACACCATGTTTTTCCGCACTGGGTGGCACCAACCCTAGTGACGCCACTGCCCTGGTACCCTCCCGTGTTTCCTGGTCCCTCCCTCCCTTACGGTATCGACTCACCCCCTAGCCAAGCAAAGGGTGTCAGAAAGCCAATGGTGAGTACCAGCTGCCCTCCTCTCTGCCCCAGCCCCTCCTGGCTCAAAGTAGTACAGAGGGCTCTGATCCCTCTGACCATGTTGGGCTATCTGCTCCCCTCACTATGCACCCCCACATCCGATACTGTCCTCTACTCCTTTCCTGGCCCTATGCAGGGGCCCTCTACTCCTCCAGTACCTCCCATATACCCTGAACCCCTCACTCTACCCTTCAGAAACCTGCCCCCTCACTGTTCACCCTGCCTCCACCCCATATAACCCTTCCCCCCACCCCATAGAACCCTGCACCCCTCACCCTGCCCCACCCCATATAACCCTTCTCCCCTCACCCTACCCCCACCCCATATAACCCTTTTCCCCTCACCCTACCCCCACCCCATAGCACCCCTCACCCTGCCCCACCCCATATAACCCTTCACCCCTCACCCTGCCCCCACCCCATGGAATCCTGCACCCCTCACCCCTCATCCTGCCCCCACCTCATAGAGCCCTGCACCCCTCACTATGCACCCTGCCCCCACCCCACCTCATAGAACACTGCACCCCTCACTATACACCCTGCCCCCACCTCTTAGGGCACTGCACCCATCAATACTCTGTGCTATCAGCCTCTGTGTCCTCACTCTCTGACCCCATCTCTTGTAGTAGGTCTGCAGTGTCCTGTAGCATGTCCACACACTCTCTGACCATCTCCTGTAGCATGTCAACACATGGAGTACGTATTATATATATATATATATATATATATATATACACACATTTACACACACATTTTATTTTTGAGGTGGGGGGGAATCTTGAGTTCCCACACTTTTTTCCCAGGACTTGACCCCTGGCCTACTTGCACAAACATTTAGCATTGAGGTACGCTGGAGAAAAATCGTTTTTCTATTTACTTCAAATCTGATGGAGCCTTAAAGGATAAGTTCACACTAAGTTCACTGGTAAAAAAAATGTGCATTTATTATTTTTTGTTGCAGGAGCCTGTAAAGCATTGCACCAGCGATCAGCAGACTGCTGATGCCATGCTGCACTGTTTTCAAACAGTGACAACTAGTACGGAGAACTTCTCCCTGTGCTGCTGCCACAGGTAGGGGGGCAGGGGTAGCGGCTCCAGCACTGGGAACATATAACATGTTCCCAAAGGTGAAATTATCCCTTAAAGGTGTAGTCCACCTTTTTGCAAAATAAATAGCACCCACATAAATACAATAAAATATGTGCAATTTTCACATTCAAGCCAACAAAGCATTGCAACTGTGATCAGGGTGTCATGGAGGTAATGCACAGGTACCTGCGTTATTTACCCCAAGGTCCATAGGGTTGGGGGCTGGGACCATGTTTCATGATACACCTTAAATATGGTGGGTGTAACATGAAACATGGTCTAAAGGTGAAGTATGCCTTCATCCTTTTTGAAACAAGAGGGTTTTTTTGGAAGTGTCATTAACCACTTCAGCTCCGGAATGATTTACCCCTTTAATGACCAGGCCATTTACTGCGATACAGCACCTAGTTACTTTGACCAACAATTGCACGGGTGTGCGACACAACGAAAAATGTATGTCCTAATTTCCTACACAAATAGAGCTTTCTTTTGGTGGTATTTGATCGCCTCTACGATTTTTATTTTTTGCGCTATAAACAAAAAAAGGCTGGCAATTTTGGAAAAAATATAATATTTTTTACGTTTTGCTATAATACATATCCAAAAAAATATATATTAAAAAAAAACTAATTTATTCATCAATTTAGGTCAATATGTATTCTATATATTTTTGGTAAAAAAAATTCCAGTAAGTGCATATTGATTGGTATGTGCAAAAGTTATAGCGTCTACAAAATAGGGGATAGATTTAGGGACTTTTAATTTTATTTTTTTTTAATGGTTTTTACAGGTTATGGCGGCGATCAGCGTTTTTTTTTTTGCGGGACTGCAACATTGCAGCGGACAAATCTGACCCTAAGGATAGTTTACACTTGCTTCGGCTTCAATGCTCATTAAAGCTCATACGGCTTCAACAAGCTTTTATGATGTGTTTTTGAGGCTTCGGCGGTGCTTCGAAGAGGCGTCAGTGAGTCTTCAACAAGGCTTCAGTGATGCACTTTTGAAGCCTTGCTGAAGCTTGGCAGATGCCCTGTGTGTTTGTTGATGTCTCACACCTGCAATTTCTCCAAAATAAAGGAAAGCTAAAGCTGAATTACAGCCTCTGAAAAGTCACAGGGGCTTCAAGCGAGCTTCAAACAAGCTTTGTCATAGACTTCTATGGAGGCGTTGGAGAGGCTTTGAAGCCTGGCTAAAGCTACATGGGGTATAATTTTTGACGCAAAGCTGAAGCGCAGCTAACCCAATGCAAGGTGTAAACAGGACTGTAAGCCAACCATTTTATTTAGTGACATGGGCTTTGACTGGCATTAAGGGAGCTTTAACAACGCCTGTCTGACGCCCTGTTTTGAAGCAAGTGTAAACTAGCCCTAAGTGACACTTTTTGGGGACCAATTACACCACTACAGTGATCAGTGCTATAAAAATGCACTGATCAATATATAAATGATGCTGGCAGGGAAGGGGCTAACACCAGGGGCAATCAAAGGCTTAAGTGTGTCCTAGGGAGGGGCTTTCTAACTGTGGGGGGAGTGGACTGACTAGGAGTACAGAGAGATCGCTGTTCCTGATCACTAGGAACAGACAATGTCTCCCTACTCCCCTGTCAGAAAGGGGATCCCCTTTGTTTACATAGGCAGATTCCCGTTCTGCCTCTCTGTTGAGAGATCGGGGGAGGCCGGCAGACATAGGGGCCGTCGGCCATGTGCATTGGCGCCGCCCCTGCTATATCTAATTACACTAAGCGTTTCATGCAATAGAGCCACCCTGCCACAGTACATCTGCTGTGGTTGGTCTTTAAGTGGTTAAACCCAGACTATGAAAACCTCTTAATACATGTTACATAACAGAGTATGCATACTCATAAAGCCACTACAGAATTTGTTTTGCGTAGAGTGTAATATACCTGGTTGATCCTGCCTTCAGCTGTCCCTCCCAACACATTCGCTGTGTCCCCACTGTAAGCTGAGATTGTGTAGACCAGCTGGTGTCCTCTACTGAGCATGCTCATATTTCAGTTCCCTTCTAAGCTCTTTCCTTCTTTTTGTGCAGCCCTCATGACTGTAGTCACACATGGGGATGTATACACAATGGTAACACGCCCCTCCCTCCATGTCCTCCTATTGCTAAACACTATAAGATGGTGATTGATTCATTAACTGAGAGACTCACACTTAGTTTTAATATAAATCAGCATTAAATATTTCAAATGTAATTGCTAATACCTGTAAAGTAAAAAAAGAGCTTTGGATGCAGATGTCGTCTGAACAAAATGAAAGCTAGTGTCATCTTTGACTTTGCCTATACCATAATACACAAAAAATACATAAATTTCATAAAGATCTTTAAGGACCTATAAAACAGTTATGTGTTATTTATAATCTAATTTGAATTGCTCCTCTGGAACTGTTTTTTTAGTTGCGGCACAACACCAATCAGGGCAGGTCAGACACACTCACAGAGCATACATCAGCAGAGTAATATAAGCCCCTCCCAAGGATCTTTCCCTGCAGATGCTAAAGAACATGAGAACTAGGAACACATACACAGTCACCAATTCTTAGTTTTTCTCTTCTGTTAGGTTAATTAATTGCTTCCAGCCTGGCCTATTGTAAAAAAAAAATTGCTGAGCAGTAACCCCGTTATCCTGGGAGAATGTCACATGATGTCCTTCCAGGATCGCACCACGCGGGCTGAGCTCTAACACGATATGCCACTGGCTGTGTCCACCAGACATGACAGATCACTATACCGGCCTACTGGTAATTCCATGTGATCGCTGTGCCCAATCACAGCAGATCATATGACAACTGTACACAGTGAATGGCTTTCTATGTAACTATGATTTGATTCATTGTGTACTATTCTGATCTGGGCCGATCCTGGGCGGGTGCCTGGGGTGCAATGCACCCAAGCGCCGCAGAGTTGGGGGCGCCAAAGTGCTCCCCTCCCTCCTCTCCTTGAAAATTTCTTTTTATTGAAAAGCTTTTTACTTTAGGTTACAAAACAAAGCCTATTGGGCATACCCAGGCTTAAACACAAAATAACAACATTCTGAAACTACTGCCTGTGCTCATAGCCACCCCACACCCTGTAATCGACAGTCTCACAAATAGGTAGGAAGCTTATAACGGTTTGATGCAAACCATGCCGTAAAGACACCTGGCGTGGTCCAGGGGGATACACAAACATACAGATACTTAACATTGGATCACTAGATTCAAGCTAGCATATCAAAACAAAATTCACTGGGACGCATTAGAAGACTCAGATTCCAACCATATATACCAGACCTTCTCAAATTTAGCCGGACACCCCCTAGATGTATATGTAGCTTTATATAGAGGGACTATGGCATTGATCAAAGTTTTCCAAGAGTTAAGCGAAGGGGCCAATGCCTGCTTCCATCGCAGGAGTATGGCTTTCCTAGCATAAAAGAGGAGCAAACCAATAAGGGTTCTAGTTGCTCGGCGATGAGCCAAATCACCCACCAAGCCCAACAGGCAGACTTCAACCTTTGCAGGGATCTGAATCGTAGTGAGGGACTGAATAAATGCCGTAATCTCGCCCCAGAAACTATGAATTGCCGGGCACGTCCAAAACATGTGGACGAAGTCAGCCCTAGCACACCCACATTTCCAGCAGACCATGGGAGAATTAGGATACATTTTGGATAGTCTGAGCGGCGTCATGTACACACAGTGTAATATCTTGAATTGAATTAAACGATCTCTGACTGAGACCAATTGAGTATATGGAAACTCCCACATGTCCTCCCAGTCCTCCGCCTCCAACTCCGGGCACACATTCTTCCATTTATTAAACAATTTCTCCAATCCAAAATGGACTGAAGGTTGGAGAGCTTTATAGATTGAAGAGGTAGGTTTTACCAAGGAGGCATCTTGAAGGGTAGATTCTAGGTTGGAGCGGAATAGAGACGGAGGACTGGAGCCGAACTGCGAGTTGAAGGCATGATGGATCTGCAGATATTTAAAGAAATGCTGATTTATAAGCCCAAATTTTTCCTTAAAGGAGTCGAAAGAGGGAAAGTGGCCCGCCACTAACAGATGGTCGAGCCTCTTAACCCCCCTCGCAGCCCAGAAGCCCGGATCTGGGGCCGTTAAGAATTGTGAGAGCCGAGGATTAAACCAGAGGGGAACCTCTGGAGACCACGTCTGGAGGTCCGAGCGGCCCCTGCAAACCAACAACTGCCAGGCCCGAATCACCACTTTCATTGATACCGTGAGAGGAAGTTGTGACTTGACCCCCCTATACAGGCTGTTTCTCAGAGACTCGTAGGACCCCACAAAAGCCGCCTCCAACACCACAGCCGCGTTGGAGTCATCTGCTATTGCCCAGTTGTGGGCATGGTTGAGCAGAGCCGCAAAAAAATACTTTTGGAGATCTGGGCACGCCAGGCCTCCCTCTAACCAAGGGCGCTTAAGAATTGCCTTGCTCAGTCTGGGAGACTTGGCCCTCCATAAAAAGGGGAAGATAATTGAGTCAAATTGGCGAAAGAATGATTTTGGGATCCATACTGGGGAGTGTCTCAGGACGTACAAAAAAACTGGGAGAATTTTCATCTTCACCAAGTTAATTCTCCCTATAAGAGAGAGGGGAAGGTTGTCCCAGGCATTAATTCTCTGCTTAAGTTGTGAGAGCAAAGGAAGAAGATTTAAGGTGATAAAGTCAGAGATTCTGGGAGAGACGGTAATCCCCAGATAGCGAACGGAAGACGCCCATTGGAGGGGTACCGAGGGCACCGTCTGTCCCAGAGTCTGTCGGTCAAGGGACAGAATCTGGGATTTACTCCAGTTCACCTTCAAAGCAGACTGAGCTGAAAAAGTGGCGATAATGTCTAATGCCGCTGACAGCGAGGGCCCCGAGTCCCCGAGAAACAGCAGAAGGTCGTCTGCGTACAGAGCCAGTTTTTCGGTAATCGATCCCACTCTAATGCCCTCCACTGCCTCCGACCTCCTCAAAGCCACGGCCAAAGGTTCCATGACCAGGGCGAACGGGGACAGCGGACAACCCTGTCTGGTACCCCTCTCAATTGAGAAAGGAGCAGAGAGGCGACCACCCAATTTGACTTGCGCAGTTGGAGATTTATATAATATAGAAATCCACTTGCGGAAGGCGGGGCCGAAACCAAATGCCTCAAGGACTGCCTGCATAAAGTCCCATATCACCATATCAAAAGCCTTTTCTATATCAAAAGCGACTATTATACGTGACTGGGTGGGGGAGGAGGGGGGAAGCTGTAAGTGGGTGAAAACTCGTCTTAGATTAATATCCGTAGACTTGCCAGGCATAAAGCCTGTTTGATCTATGTCTATCAAGCCAGGGAGCACACCCACCAGTCTGTTAGCCAGGACCTTGGCCAAAATTTTCAAATCAAAGTTAAGTAGGGAAATAGGACGGTAGGAGGCGCAAAGTTTAGGGTCTTTGCCGGGCTTTGGAAGCAGAATAATATGAGCATTGTACATTGAGGAGGGTAGGGACTCAGAGTCAAAACAATGAGCGTAGAGTTTTTGTAGTCTAGGGGCCAACCTGTCAGCGTAATGCCTATACCAGTCTCCCGGAAGCCCATCCGGACCAGGGGTCTTCGAGGGAGGCAGGGATGCAAGGGCCTGCTCCACCTCCCGAACGGAGATCGGCGCATCCAACCCTTCTGCCTCCCCCACCAACAGCTGGGGCAGGGATAAACTGTGCAGCTCAGATAGAATATCCATCGTAGGAGGATGTAGCGGTTTTCGATACAATCCTCCAAAGAAAGTACCAAACTCTTGAAGTATGGCCTCAGGGGCGTCTATACATTCACCACTCTCAGACAGCAGCCCGGCTACCACCGTCTGATAATGGGGCTCCGCCACTATTCTTGCCGGCGCATAACCGATTGGACCACCGCCTCGGGGTAATAGTCTGCCACCATCGGCCCGACGACAGACTCTCACCACTT
>BLSH010449190.1:1197715-1207900 GCA_018402905.1 Glandirana rugosa | reverse complement strand
GACACAGGTTAGTGTCGGCCAGTATTGACATTTGTCAAGCGTCCATTGCGCGACAATGGACGGAGAAGAGGAGTGTGTGGCTAGGTCACACTCCAGGTAACAGCGCGTTACCTGCGAACTGTTTACAGTTATGACCGGCTGTGATTGGACACAGCCGGTCATGTGGTAAAGAGCCATTTCATTGGCTCATTTACCCTGATCGGGAACGGGCTGTGTCCAAGGGACATGCCTCGTCCCCGATCGCCGCGCTGCGCGTCCCCGGGGACGCGCACGAGCCGCGGCCATGTGAATCAACAAAGTGACCGGCTGTGATTGGACACAGCCGGTCACGTGGTAAAGAGCCAAATGTATTGGCTCTTTACCACGATCGGGGGAAGACACAACCCCCTGGCACAGAAACGATCCGAGATCGCCGCTCTGCGGGCCCCCGGGGGCCCACAGTAGCGGCGAGAAGCGGAGGACGTCATATGACGTCCTCCCGGATCGACGGCCAGTCCCTGCCGACGTCATTTTACTATACGTCGGTAGGGAACTGGTTAAGGGAGTAAATCCTTCCAGGGCTGAAGTGGTTACGCTTTGACAAAAATCTGGAAGCTGATTGGTTTCTATGCAGAGCTGCACCAGATTTTGCACTCTCCAGTTTTAGTAAATCAACCCCACAGGAAGGAGAAATCTGCAACAGGGACACAGCAATAAAAAGCAGAAACATTCACCTATCATTATAAGGAAAAGCAGACGTTAGCAAAACTAAAGAAATGTACACAATATAACGCAGAGCTAATCCTGAGTTGTTACAATGCACAGCACAAAGCTTTTAATTGGGTTTGTTTTCTGTATATAAACACCTTAGGCATATCACACATGGACTGTACAGTCATAATAGCACTGCTGGAAAGAGTTAGGAAATAACAAAAGGCCCTTTCACCGCCAATTATCCAATCTATAGAGGTCAGTGCCAAGGACCAGTACTATTTGCATAGTTTGTACGATTACCATATCAGAAACACAAGGAAATGTGTCCTGATATTCCTTTTCCTCAGCCCTGGAGCTCAACCTACTGCCCATAAGAATGAAAGAAAATGCCTTGATTCCCACATCCACACATTCAATGTGCCTGGGGGTATCCCTCCCACTGTGATATTGTATTCTGACAGTGGGAAAACGTTCACGCTGTCAGAATAAAATGATCAGGGTTGCTGGCTATAGCTGGCGTCCCTCGATGTTCGGGGGAAACCTGACAGAATGGTTGTACACAATCCATACCTCCCAACTTTTTGAGATGGGAACGAGGGACACCTATTAGCAAACGTATGTAGGCATAGGACACACCCCCTTAACCACTTGCCGACCGCAGTCTGACGGCAACAAAGTGACTCGTTATTGCAAACTGCGATAATTGGTGCTGTGAGTGCGCTCACTGTGTCCGGGGGGGGGGGGGGGGGGGGGCTATCCGCGATGGCCCCCCCGCAGTGAGAGAACGGAGGTCCGTGTAAGTAAACACGGATCTCCGTTCTGTTAGATGGGGAAGGGCGATGATCACAGCCTTCCTCTATATAGAAGCCATGATCATCCCCTTTCCCCAGCCAGGGCAGCCCACACACAGTTAGAACACGTCCAGGGAACACAGTTAACCCTTAGAGCGCCCCCTGTGGGTTAACCCCTTCACTGCCAATGGCATTCACAGAGTAATCAGTGCATTTTTATAGCACTGATCGCTGTATAAATGCCAATGGTCCCAAAAAAGTGTCAAAATGGTCCGACATGTCCGCCCCAATATCGCAGTACCGCTAAAAATCGCAGATCGCCGCCATTACTAGTAAAAAATAAAATAAAAACCCCAGAAATTAATTCTCATCGTCCGTAAACGCGGCAACTTTTGCGCAAACCAATCAATAAACGCCGATTGCGATTTTTTTTCACCAAAAATATGAGTAAGAATATAAATCGGCCAAAACCGATGGTAAAAAATTTTTGGATTTGGATTTTAGCAAAAAGTAAGAAATTTGGGTTTTTTTGCAAAATTGTCGCTCTTCTTTTGTTTATAGCGGCGGTCAGAAATGACGCAGAGGGGATCAAATACCACCAAAAGAAAGCTCTATTTGTGGGAAAAAAAGGATGTAAATTTTGTTTGGGTACAACGTCGCACGGCCGCGCAATTGTCAGTTAAAGCGACGCAGTGAGGAATCGCAAAAAGTGCTCTGGTCCTAATGTGGGAAATCCTTCCGGGGCTGAAGTGGTTAGAGAAGAATTATACACACAAAAAAAAAAATGAGTTAAACCCACAAGTGTTTTTTTTTTACCACTACTATTCCTTCATATTGGCATTTGAAATTTACCAATACAGAAATGTAGAAATTGGATGAAAGATTTGGCACTGCGAAACACTTTGGAAAGATAAATAGTGCATTTTATATAAAACTATATAGATCAGATCAAAATGAGGGACAAATGAAGAGGGAAGAGTGAGAGGGACATTGTTCCAAATCAGGGACAGCCCCTCGAAATCAGGGACGGTTGGGAGCTATGCACAATCCATTGATTGACTTGTGTACAACCTCCCTGCCCATACATGTATCGAAATTCAGCCAGTCCCTGCCGAACCAGCCGAATTTTAATCAATGTATTGCCGGCTTAACTTGAAAAACCTCACCGTAATGGTTTTCCCGGCATACACTATTGTCCGTAATTGGATTCCAAAGGTTGTATGATCATATTTGGGCACTTATATTCAGCAACAGCTGATGGTATGGGCTAGAAACAACTGGCTAGATAAGGTCCATTTGCTAGTCAGCCAAGAATAGCGTCAGTTTGGTTGCTTGGACAATTTTGCCCTGTGCTTCTTTAGATAACAAGAGCTGACGAAGGAGGCGTGGCCGCAGCCTCTGACAAGCGTTCTGATTGGACTTACCCTGAGACAGGCTTAGTTCCAGCTGACAGCTCAGATTTTTTAATGGAAGATCACAGCAGTTCCCATACCCTCGGGGCTACATCTTTCTTGGGATCCACCCACGGACCACTGGATCTTCCGGTGGCTCAACCGAGTGCCGCTACAGATTAGCCTATTTAAATTGACATTGTGTGAGTGCATTTTACACTGTTTATAAACATTTTTATTCCATATTAAACAATGCTGCACTAGATACGGTCTGGCGTTCCTGTTCTTTCTCCCCATGAAACAGAGATAAGCCTAGTGATGATGTTTGTCAATGGATGATTATATGGTAAACATATAGTGTATTTCTCACTAATAAGCAAAAGACATCAGTGTCACATAATATAGGAATTTTGGGGAAGGGTTGTAATCTTTCTGTAACTCCATCACACGGATAGGAAGTAGGAAAGAATTTTCCAAATTGTGCCATATACGGTAGCAAACGCATATTTTGGACCATTGTACACCTGTATTCATAGTGTGAATGGGACCCCCCTCTCCCCAAACCCCTAAACAGCATGCAGGGGTTCTTCTCTCCCTCAGTACCTGCCACCTTTGAAATTTACATGGCTGTGAATGAATACACTACAAGTCCCGTCTACCACTGCGGATTTGTTTGTTCTCCATTGACACTTCTGGCTCTCTAACTGAAAGTATGTACAGAGTTGGAGGAAGAGGATAGAGCAGCCTGGTATTGCACCCATTGATTGCAGTTGCAATGCTTTACAGGCTGATTTGCAAAATAAATAAATAAATGCACTTTTTTTATTGCATGTAGTAGTAGTAGTATTATTTTTGTAAAATGCGGACTTTGCATTTAAGCCTTCTGCATTCTATGGAAGATTTTTTTCCTTATTTTTGTTCTGGCGACAACCCTAAAATTTTGAATTTCCCATCCCATCGCCGCTTTACAAGCTTCCCGGGGTGAGGGAGGGCAGTTGCAACACCTCCACATTCTATCCTAAGCGGAAAAAAAAACATTTGGGGTTTATGTGTGTTTTAGCTAACAAAACTTTTTTTATGAAGGTTTTTTTTTTTCACAGTTCCTGTCCAATTACCATGTCCTGAAAACTCAGTCACCCTGGATGAAGTGTTAAATGAAGTAGAAGGCAGATTATGCAAAGCATAACAAAACACATCCCAGCAGGAGAAGAAACAAGAGCCAACGCACAAGTGTTCTTCAGTTAAATTGTAGGAGGGGCACTCCATCTCACCTGGAAAGTTCATTCATGGCATCAAACGGTTTGAAAGGAAAGAAAAGACCATAATTGAGACACATCTGTTCCCCTGTGAGCTAAGTTATTTTCGGCTGAAAGGAACACAATCTCAGTGTGATATAGTTTTGTTTTTCCAGCTTTCAGATTTTAACCTGCACAAGAGTATATGTTACTTGAATCTGTATATATATTGTATTTATCTCGCATAAAAATGGTGCCATGATTTTAATTACCCTTTTTAAAGTAAATATAAACCTGATCACTTAAATCTCATAAAAGCTTTAAAGAGTAACTGCAGTCTGCTCATGATTTGTAATAAAAACATCTTTGCCATTCTGAAGCTTCCCTCCAACCACTTTGCATATTATTTTATATATACTGTGATTCTGTAGTTGCCAAATATGCTGCAGAAATCTCCCTCTACCGAGTCTGTAGCCATTTTAACTGTGGGCAGCTGAAGCTGATGCCTGTTCACTTCCTGGATTTACACAGAGGCACACCTCCAGTTCTGCAGCTCTCATTGGCCCTCTTATGACTCATCCCCCCTCCCTTCCTGGCAGACTCTCAGGAGAGTGAGAGAGAGAGCTGTGCTTGATGTCATAATCCTAGGCTAAGGATCAGACAAGAAACAGGAAGTGGGCTGTATAAGGTATTTACTGGCAGGGGAAAAAAAACGTTTTACTATCCAAAGTTAAAACAACAAGGGCAGAGAATTTAATAGATGGAAAGATGAAAAAAATGCTGAAGTTGCGCTTTAACTTATAAATATGATTTAAAAAATTGTATTCAATCATATAACATCTGCAGCATTCAATAAAATAATGCCTGGTGATCCTGGCATTAAAAGTCCTTGTTCAATTGTGCTCCTATGTTGTGACACGTGTCCCTGGTGGAAACTAAAAGTGGCCATGCCAAAATACATTGCTCAGGCTTGTTCTATTGTTGATACTATAAGGAAGACAGTACTAAAGCCTATTACACACTATTCATTTCTTTTCATTAAACCCAGCGGGCTGAACAAAAAAAAAAAACGAAGAGCTTGGGAGGAGCCGCAGTACTTACTATCCGATGTTAGTACAGTGATCTCCCCACTAAGCTATTGTGTTCTGACAGGGGAAAGCCCCCCCACCCCCCAACAGAACACACAGGTCAGCGCTGTCAGCCATTGGCTGAGAGCGCTATTTGGATGCCGATTGACAGATGTTTTTCGCTCATGCCGGATTCTGTCAGACCGGTTGCGGTACATGCGGTTTTTATTGAATGGGCTGATGCTGCCCAATAATCTCGGCCAGTGTGTATGGCCCTTTAGTCATGATGTTTTGCTCATGCTAGAGGGAGTACATATAGGCAAGTAAGTTAGAAGAGATCAACAGTACTGAAATATAACAAAACAAATATGAATAAAAGTGACATTGAAAAAAGCCAGTCAATTTTTGATGATGCAAAATGTTTAAAAATGTTCCCTCTCACTTCCTGACTTTGTCCCTCTCACCTACCTACCTTGCGTAGTCTCATCTGACCATAACACCTTTTTTCATGTGGCCTCAGAATCTTCAAGGTGAGTTTAAGGTGGTCAGATGATAATAAAATTACATATCCCTGACAGTTCCATGTCAGCCTACCACTGGGTATGCTCTGTCCATACCCCCACCTGCAGGACCTACCTCATAAATTTGACTCCCTTCCTCCTTTCTTTTCCTCCTCACCTCATAGAGGAAGAGCAGCATAAACAAATTCTACAACAAAGTCTGGCAAAATTCCAAGAGTATGCTATGTCAGATTTCTAGTCCAGGGAAGCAAGAGTTTGTCATGTCCTTGGTTTTCTTCAAAGAGGTCTTACCATGGGCCTGAGCGCAAGCACACTCAAAAGACACATCTCTTCCATGTCAGCCCTTAGCAGGACTCCCAGAGCCCCCACATTTCTACATAGGACCTCATATTTGGTACTCAACTACCTATCTGCTCCAAAAATCCATGATGGAGTTGTCACTATGGGAATTACCAGCTTTCTTGGTGGCAGGAGCCTCAGCTAGGAGGGTTTCTGAGTTGGCAGCTCTAGGGTATAAAGAACCCTATAAGTGCTTTCTGTCGGACAGAGTTATTCTGCTCACGATGCTGGATTCTATTCCAAAAGTGGCCTCCAGTTTCCATTTAAGTCAAGAAATCGTGTTGCCTATTTTTCATCTGGAAGATGGGCAAAAAGTTAGTCTTTTGGAAGCCGGTGAGACACAGAAGATGTACAGTGGATATAAAAAGTCTACAAAGTCCCCTACAAAAAAGTCTTAAAGTCCCCTGTTAAAATGTCAGGTTTCTCTGATGTAAAAAAATGAGACAAAGATAAATCACTTCAGAACGTTTTCCACCTTTAATGTGACCTATAAACTGTACAACTCAGTTAAATGACAAATTGAAATCTTTTAGGTGGAGGGAAGTAAAAATAAAAAAATAAAATAATATGGTTCCATATGTGTGCACACCCTTAAACTAATACTTTGTTGAAGAACCTTTTGATTTTATTACAGCACTCAGTCTTTTTGGGAATGAGTCTATCAGCATGGCACATATTGACTTGGCAATATTTGCCGACCCTTCTTTGCAAAAACACTCCACATCTGTCAGATTGCGAGGACATCTCCTGTGCACAGCCCTCTTCAGATCAACCAGGGGTAGGCAACCTGCTGCCCTCCAGCTGTTGCAGAACTACAAGTCCCATCATGCCTCTGGGGGTAATTGTAACTGCCAGCCTTGCAATGCCTCATGGGAAATGTAGTTCCACAACAGCTGGAGGGCCACAGGTTGCCTACCCCTGCGATCAACCCACAGATTTTCAATCAGATTCAGGTCTGGGCTCTGGCTGGGCCATTCCAAAACTTTAATCTTCTTCTGGTGAAGCCATTCCTTTGTTGATTTGGATGTATGCTTTGGGTCGTTGTCATGCTGAAAAATGAAGTTCCTCTTCGTGTTCAGCTTTCTAGCAGAAGCCTGAAGTTTGTGTGCCAGTATTGACTGTTATTTGGAATTGTTCATAATTCCCTCTACCTTGACTAAGGCCCCTGCTCCAACTGAAGAAAAACAGTGCCAAAGCATGATGCTGCCACCACCATGCTTCACTGTGGGTATGGTGTTCTTTTGATGATGTGCAGTGGTGTTTTTGCGCCAAACATATCTTTTAGAATTATGGCCAAAAAGTTCAACCTTGGTTTCATCAGACCTTAACACATTTTCCCCACATGCTTTTTGGGAGACTTCAGATGTGTTTTTGCAAAATTTAGCCGGGCTTGAATGTTTTTCTTCGTAAGAAAAGGCTTCCGTTTTGCCACTCTGCCCCATAGCCCAGACATATGAAGAATACGGGAGATTGTTGTCACATGTACCACACAGCCAGTACCTTTTAACAATGAGGTCCCTCTGATGCTTTGGAAGCTCTCTGCGGACCATCACTTTTACTGCAGGATACGACTAAGAAAATGTCAGGAAAGACCTACTAGAACAGCTGAACTTTATTTGGGGTTAATCAGAGGCACTTTGAATGATG
This sequence comes from Glandirana rugosa, assembly GCA_018402905.1. Taxonomy (NCBI): domain Eukaryota; kingdom Metazoa; phylum Chordata; class Amphibia; order Anura; family Ranidae; genus Glandirana; species Glandirana rugosa. Next base: position 1,200,216 of record BLSH010449190.1, on the reverse strand, counting down.
GCAGGTGTGTACTGACTCCTATTTAACATGAGATTAAGGCAGGGTTCACACTTGACCGACATTGTGAGCACAAGTCGCATGACGTCACCAAATCAATGTTTCCCTATGAGAGCCGTCTTAACTGGTCCGACACAAGTCGGCCCAACTTTGAAAAAGTTTCCTGTACTACTTTGGTCCGACTTTGATCCCACTTCAGCCCATTGAATATCAGTGAAGTCAGATCAAAGTCGGATCCTTGTCTTAACTGATCTGACTTTGACATGCAACTTGTTCTTTGAGGATCTTGAAGGGGAACTCCGTGCCAAATTAAAAAAAAAAAACGCATGGGTACCCCCTCCAAGAGCATACCAGGCCCTTTGGTCTAGTATGGATTTTAAGGGGAGCCCCCACGTAAAAAAAAACAGCATGGGGTCCACCCAAAATCTATACCAGACCCTTATTTGAGCCAAGCATGCAGCCTGGCAGGTCAGGAAGGGGGTGGGGACGAGCAAGCAGCCCCCCTCTTGAACCACACCAGGCCACATGCCCTCAACATGGGGGGGTAGGTGGTTTGGGGCAGGGGGGCCCTTCCCCCCACCCCAAAGCACCTTGTTCCCATGTTGATGAGGACAAGGGCCTCTTCCCGACAAGCCTGGCCAGTGGTTGTCGGGGTCTGCGGGTGGGGGGGCTTATCTTCACCCTCTGTTCTTCTGATGTTGACTCGATGCAATCTCCCGGTGTAATGTTGGGTCCGTCGTGTGCAATGACTTATATTGACATGGGGTGGGGCCATCCGCTGAAGTAATCCGTAGGCCCTGCCCCCTTGTGACGTCAACGTCCTGGGGACACTGGAGCTGCCTTAATCAAATACTTTAAAAACCTGTGTACTGTGTATTTTTGACACTTATTTTTAGGTGAATGGGTAGGGGTACAATGTACCCCATACTCATTCACATAGGGTAGGGGCCTGGGATCTGGGTGCCCCCTTCTTAAAGGGGGCTTCCAGATTCCGATAAGCCCCCCCGTCCGCAGACCCCGACAACCACCGGCCAGGCTTGTGGGGAAGAGGCCCTTGTCATCAACATGGGGACAAGGTGCTTTGGGGTGGGGGCATAGGATTTGGCTGGGAAGGTCAAGACATGTAGAAGAAAAAAGGCCGGGTCATCCAGAATGTTGTGTTCCGTGAATTTCTGAATGGTCGTTCTGACCGTGGGCCAAAAGAGCGAGAGCCTCGGGCAGGACCAAAATATGTGCAGCAGCATTCCCCTGTCCCCCTCATTAGGATAGCATTTATGCAACACATGGGGAGTAAGGTACCATCTCGTTAGGATCTTGTAGTTAGTCTCCTGTATTGTTGTGCAGATTGAAGTTTTTAGAGTGAACATAAGGATATGTTGTAATTGGGCAGGGGTGAATGTGCGATTAAGACGCCTATGAAGGGCAGGTTTGGTTGTTCTACTGGGGAGATCAGTAACTGATATGATGTAGATAGTACTCAAGGAAGAACATCTTCCTCCGAGCAGTGTACCTCAAATGTCTTTAATGGTTGGTTAAAACGTTGCGGGTTTGGTATGGATGCGAGGTAGTACCTTAATTGAAGGGCAGTCCAAAAGGCAGTTTAAAAGGTCCCGTGTCGCTGCTAAGTGTTCCTAAAGAGGGTCACGAGCCGTTTACCAGAAAGTGTGATGCTAGAGTACGGTTTACTGCATTCAGGGCATTAGTGATGTGGGAGTCAAGTCCAGGAGTAAATTGCGGATTTCCTATGATAGGGAACAGTGGGGCAGTATTTCCGCACATCAGGGATCGCCAAACCACTCCAGTGCTTAGAGAGGGACATGAGGTAGCGGGGTAAGCGTGATTTCTTGTGTGCCCAGATAAATCTAGTGATTAAGGTGTGTACCTGTCTGAAGTAGTGAAGTGGGATCTTGATTGGGATTGCCTGGAGTAGGTAGAGGAACTTTGGGAGAACGCACATTTTGATAAGGTTACACCTACCAAACCAGGAATGAAGGCCCCTATGCCATGACTCCAGCAGTATCCGAGTTTTGGTCAGCAGAGGAGGGAAATTTAGTACAAAGGCCCGGGATAGGTCGGCCGGGATAAGGGTGCCCAAGTATTTCAGGGCGGTATGTGCCCATTTAAAGTTGAAATTTGAACGTGACGTTGACAAGAGGGTAGGTGGCAATTCTACCCCCATAGCTTCCGATTTATTGTAATTTATTTTGAGATTGGATATACAGTGCCTTGCGAAAGTATTCGGCCCCCTTTGAACTTTGCGACCTTTTGCCACATTTCAGGCTTCAAACATAAAGATATAAAACTGTAATTTTTTGTGAAGAAACAACAACAAGTGGGACACAATCATGAAGTGGAACGAAATTTATTGGATATTTCAAACTTTTTTAACAAATAAAAAATGGAAAAATTGGGTGTGCAAAATTACTCAACTCCTTAAGTTAATACTTTGTAGCGCCACCTTTTGCTTCGATTACAGCTGTAAGTCGCTTGGGGTATGTCTCTAT
>BLSH010449190.1:1159409-1170374 GCA_018402905.1 Glandirana rugosa | reverse complement strand
CATTTTGCATTCCTCCTCCATTTTGTATGTATTATAAGATGTACGTGTTACAAGTTGTTGTTACAAGTTGTTTTGTGGTTTCTGAAGAAACTGTGAGATGTCGAAACTCAAGACATCTGCATCCTTTAGCATAAGCTTCATGCCCTATATGGAAATATGTTTGCTCGCTTGGTCCCCAAAACAACGTTTGTTTTTCTTAATTATGTTAACCAATAAGAAAGCAGCACATACTACGAGCTGTGGTTACATGCCTTTTTTCCTGTAATAAAAGAAGCTACGGGGCACACCCAAGGCAGAGTTTGGTTTCACATCTTGAATGTCTCCGTCTGTGTTACTCCTAGAAACCATACTCCCGGGCCTGCAGACACAATACGAGCAGAAGCAGTAGATAGTCCGGGACTATCAGGGGGACATTGAGGGTCACCCCACCAACAGCGCTTTCCTAGCATTTTTGTACCAAAAATAGCGCTTCCAAAACGCTGCCCATTAATTCCAATGTACCTATTCACACTGGGGTGTCGTGCTGGCACCACGTTTGAAAAAGTCCTGCAAGCATGATTTTTTGTGCTTATTCTGAGCGCTAAAAATAGCGCATTAAAAACGCCCATATACACTGAAATGAATGTAAAGTGCTTTAAAAGCGCCAGCAAAACGCCCAGAGGTTGTGGAAAGGTCAAAATATCAGGAAGTAAACAGGATGTAATGTAGGGGGATGTGTTATTTATTTAATGCTAGTGCTTCAAAAGTGCTTGAAAAACGCCTGGGCGTTAGCACTAATTATAGCGCTAACGTGGAAATAAGTGGCAAAAACGCGGTCATAACGCCTCAATGTGAAAGTAGCCTAAGAGGCGGTTTTTTTCTCTGCCCAATTTCTGACAGGCTATTTTCCCGTCTGTGGGCAGCAGGCCTCCGCCTCACTCCCTCCTCTGAGAGCCTTATATGCAGTGAGGAACCCTAAACTAAAAACACTCAAGTCTGAAAACCACACACAGTAAAAAAAAAATGCTCCAAAATCACATGGAAGCGCCCAGGCTGTACTGTGAATCCAGGCTAAACCGCCATTATACAATACGACCCATCATGACTACTAGTCAGGAGAAGAAGTGCAGAGGCTAGGCGGGTAATACACAGCCGTGTGCGCCACGTGACGTCGCCTGTGTATAGTAAATCCCCTCTACAGGACAGGCGGGAAGGACAACACACGTGACACATTGGCGCTCTGTTATTGGGGCGGGTACGTAGGGTCACATGATGGTGAGCGCTCCGTATAAATAAGGCGGGGCGCGGGAAGACTTAGTGTGTGTTGAACGTATTTGGTGTGAAGAAAGGAGCGGTAAGGTAGGTTCCTGTGAGAGATTTATACGTGTTTGGGCTACTCAAACGAAGGCCGGGCTTCATTAGTGACGGAGCGGCCGCAGTTCTCTGAGACTAAACCCGTATGAATGCGAAGGTAGGGCTCAGAAAAGGCTTTGAGGCCGAGACCGCCAAAACCTGACGGGGTGCTGTATAGACCGCTTGAGTGCAGGCTCCGGCCTGTGGTCTCTGCTAGGGGGAGGGGTACCCGCCTGTCTGCTTTTAGATGGCAGAGCACTTTGCTGTGGTAGTGAGAGCTCGGCTGTGTATTGTGAGGCTCCTCGGTGGTGCTATGTGGATGTTTGGTGCGACGGCTCCTTGTTCCCCGATGGAGTCCCCTGTGATGGATACTATTAACACAGGCCTTCATTTCCAGCTTCTTTTGCCACTTGAGGGTTATATTGGTGGCATGACTGGCATGTTGCCGATTGTCCAGTGGCGCCCACCATAGCTTGATCACACCCCCCCCCCCCTTCTCTCCGTGTCTTAGCTGATCAGAGCCACCCTGTGTTGTAACATTGATCATGGAGGCTGCCTGTGCAGATAACTCTCCTCCTGTCACCATAGGCCTCTGAGATTAGCCCGTCACTGACTCTTCTTTGATACAAGAGGGGTAGACTAGGACAAGTTACCGCTGTACCACCCCCCCCTCTTCAATTGTCTGTGGGATTAGGGGTGTAAGGGAAGGCTTTAGGATCCATTCACTCTGGCCTGTGTGCATGTTCATAAATGCAGCTTCTTGCTGGCATAAGGTCCTACAGTATTTAGATGTGTACAGTTGAATGACTACTTAGTCTTCATATCTCTGCTACCCAGGATCCAGAGGTATTTAGGGTTTTCTTTTTACATGGAGGAGCAGCTGTGTATTGGCTCATGGGTTAGTTGTGTGTAATTCATTACTGCCTACCCTTTGAATGAGCACTGAAAGATGGTGATGTCTTCACATTTAGCTGTGATATGGCCATATGTTCTGTTTAAAGATGTGCTGGTGGCAGTGCTATCCATACTGATGCAGTGCTGATTTCAATTGTGCCAAAACAGGAAAATGTTTCAAAAGGGTGATTTTTTTTTTTATTTTATTTTTTTTGTGATGGGTATATGTGGCTTAACTGATCTGCAGTATCCCTACTTGAAGTGAAATGGGCTCTAATGAGCAGGGCCCTCTGATTCCTTTTGTACCAAATTGTGATGCAACAGTACTGTCTGCCTTAATCTTGTAAAGTGCTGTGCAAACTGTTGGCGCTATATAAATCCTGTATAATACTGACTTGGCATCTTTGGACCTCAGAGCACTCCAGAATTTTGATTCAGCGCATACTGAGAAAATGCAGACCACATTCACGATAGAAGACTTGAGTTGCTGGCATGGTCACTCACTGGGTAGTGAAGCTGAGGTCTGGCTCTTTAGGGCATGGTTGCATACAGCTTTTTATCCTTCCATCTAGATCTGTTCTGGAAAATCTTTCAGGGATACAAATTCCAAAAACCATGTTCCAGGAGTGTGGTGCAGTTTGTGCACATATACTTGTTCTAGCCGCTAGAATGTGTAATGCTGCGTCTAAACACAGGTATCTTACACATAGATTTTTACACTGGGCCTTTTTGACAGAACTAGTGAGTATTCACCCCTTTGTGCACGAGCCCTTAACATGCCATCAATGGCAGCATTTGTATGTGATCCTTTTGGCAAATATGGTAGATGTACTCCAAAATATTCTGCCTTCGTTAAACTGTCATTATTTGTGTCAAACTTCATAGGCTACTGGAAACTGGCATGCATTGACATGGTTTTACTTTTTTTTGTTTGCAGACTTGTCAACATGAATCCAGGTATGAAACAGAAACTTGCCACAGAGAAGCCTGCGATGTCAATCAAGGTAAGCATCCATTTGTGAACCCTCATTCATGTTACAGATGCAATTAACTTTTCTGTGCTGTTGTGCAAGTAGATTTGTGTTTAAGGGTGGCCATACATTCTACAATTCTCCTTTAGATTTGCCAAAATCATAAGGTCCAACCTGAACATTAACTTTTTGTATGTAATCAGGCAGACTCTTGCACTACATGGATGAAGGAACATTGTATACTGTATGGTCAGCCTAACTGTATAGACCACAACAGTTTCAATACTCAGTCTAGCTGGTGATGACTCTATTAGGACAAAATGTCAGGGCATTGCCTTGCCCTTGTGATGCATCTGAAATGCATATTTTGTCTCGCAGTGCTTGGGATGGGTTTAGATGGCAGATATAAACTTGTGTTAATGGGCTAGTGTATAAGACTTTCAGTTTGTAGAGGCTTACTAGGTTTAAAATGTAAGTTTGTAGATTGGAAAATGCTGTTTTTGGTGGTTGCACCAGACTCATTAAAACTGAGTTCCACCCAAAAGTGGAACTTCTGCTAATTTCCCCCACCCCAGGGCCACATTTGGCACCCTTCGGGGGGGAGGGTGGATACTTGTCTGACAGGTACCCTGTTCCCACTTCTGGGACACCGAGCCGCGGGGAATTGCGTCAGTGGCTCGGCTCCCTCTTCCCCCGCTGCTAGGCCAATGAGAGCTCAGTGGTGTCTTGTGCAGTAGGGGCCAGGGGTGAAGCCTTAATGTTTCACAGCTGCGTTCTCTCATCAGAAATGGTGGTGGCAGTACCCAACAGCTGATGGCAACATCAGCTTTGTTGCCAACGTCACTGGACCCCATGATGGGTAAGTGTCCTATGAAGTCAGCAGCTACAGTATGTGTAGCTGCTGGCTTTAAATATTTGCAGGGGTGAGTGGACCTAACGGCAAGGTTTTGACAGTGGTTCTGTGATGGCGTTTGTGTATGTATGTCTATATCCATATCCACTAAATTTGTGCTAAATGGTTGGGTCCACTGACAGTCATTTGACACTAAAAGGGCATCTGAAAAGTGTTTATAAGTGTTCAGAAAGTTAGATGTGTATCTAAAGGGTTGTTGGGTCTTTGTAAACTGCCAAGGGTTAAGTAAAGAAGTCAGAAGTTGTGCTGAATTCTTACTATAGTTTTAACGAGAGATTTTCCCATGAGATAACCTTGTTGTACAGTTACCTGTCATATGAGCCAGTGGTGTCAAGTGTTGCAATTTGAGAATGCGATAATCCATAACTTTAAAGAGTTTGAAATAATAGTTAAAATGTTTAACAGTGCAGGTTCCCATAGTTAACACTCCTGTTGATTGACAGGCTGATAATAACCTGCAGTAAAACCGGACCGTGGGAAAGTTGTACTTGTGTCATGTTGTACAGTTTGTTTCAGTAACTTTCTCACGGTGCTTAGTGCTGCACATTTCTTACCTGTGTGGTCATCTGGCTTTGTTTGCTATAGCAAGGTGGTGTTGTAGATAACATTATACAATTAGATAATGATTCTAATCCTCTAGTTTACTTTGCCATAAGTGTTGATTAAAGCTGTTGCACAATGAGCTGTCTAGGCTAAAGAATAAACTGTCTTTGGGTTATGATGCTGTGTGGGAATTAGTTTAGAAGTCTAATGGCACTTTACTTTTTTATTAGAACTTCTTTACAGATAAACCAGAGGCTACTCAAAGGAGGACACTTAAAGTCATTCAGCCTTCTGCCACTGGCCATCTTGTCGGTCGTACCAAAGAGGTATGTGAACATTGTGGGGCGCAGACCACATGTAGGTGGCTTTAGCTGATGGAAAAATAAACTGGCACTACAGGCGGTCCCCTAGTTACAAACATCTGACTTACAAACCATTCCTACTTACAAATGGAGGAAGACAACAGGAAGTGAATCTACCCCTAGGAAGGAAAATTCACTCCTATAAGTTATCATGGGAATAGTCTCTACTAAAGCTTTATTACCAATCATTGTTTCCACAACTCAAAGTTTTCAAAATCCAATTGTCATAGGGACACAGGTAAAATCTTCCGAACAGAGGCACAGACGGCGAAACGTTACAGGGGAGTTACCCCTTCCCTATGCTATACATATAAAAACTTAAAATTATTATTTTGGCTGGAGCTACTCCTAAAAATGTAACTGTTCTGACTTACAAATTCAACTTACAGACCCTTTCTTTGTAACCCAGTGACTGCCTGTATAGATTTTGGAAGCTGACTATTTGACTAGTCTGGCACAGGCAAGTGCATGGAGAGTAATAAAACACCTAGTTTACATCTGTGCAGTGAGCTTTAGGTGAAGCTACATGGATTTAGGGTACATTACTGTTCTATAGAACATGCGCATCATAGATGCAGCAAGCAGGATTTTAAACTCTCTGCACCTGAAGCGTACAACACGTCTGTCAGTTCAGGCTCCAACCTTTAAAGCAGAACTTTGCTATCTGAGCGCCACAAATTAAGCTTTCTTTTGGCTTTCTTTTGGAGGCGTTTGTTTATAGCAGTGATCAGAAATTATGCGGAGGGGATCAAATTGCAACAATTTTGCAAAAACAATATATTTTGCTAAAATGTAGATCAAAAAACTTATTGGTATTGACAGTCAAAGGGTTAACCTGCAAGGGTACACAAACAAAAGGATAAAAGGGCAGATATTGGCTGACCTATACCAGGGGTGGGTCAGCTTAGAATCAGATATACTGTCTCTCCAACTTGGGGTGGATCTCCCAAGTAGACACATAAATGCTACACACTAAACAGTAGGGGGAAGTGTCCTTACCTCCAATGGACTGAAACATACACTGGAGAGGGAGCTACCTGCAGTTAATCTGAAAAATACTTTATTGGAACAATAACAAAATGTAGAGGTCATCAAACAGAAATACAATGCAACAAAACTGAACACTCAACATAAAATAACGTTGTAAATGAAAAGTTAGCTCGCGAGCTCAGCCATATACACACAACCAGCGGTGCACAGCGTGTCAATCATTAACCCTCAATGCAGAAGTGCAGGCTAGTAAACCCGAGAGTCTTGTGGAAACCCTGATGGCATTCACAAAGTGTTATGTTCCTAAAGGGGCATCCAATCTCTCTATTGGTCTTATGTGCCAATCCCTGATATGTACATTTGACTGCCACCCCCTTACTACTGGTGGGACTATTTGTATTTGGTTCAAAACTAAGCCAATAAGTCTGGAAAGCACAGACCAGGAGTATCCTGGCTGCTTATAACAGGCTGTCCTGTCAGATTGAGTGTACAGTAGATAATACACCACGGCCAGTGTGACTAACTCAGACAGTACATTTGGGGGCAAAGCAGCAGCGATGGCGTTCAAAAGGTTAATGAAGACCGAGGGCAATGTTTTCATTTGCAACGTTGTTTTTATGTCGCGTGTTTTGTATTTTTGACCTTACTACATATCTTTGATATTGCTCCATTAAAGTGTGTTTCAGATTAATAACTGCAGGTAGCTCCCTGTCCATTGGAGGTAAGGATACACTTTCCTTGGACAGCTTCTCCCCTATTTAGTGTTTGACCTGCAAGTGGCAATCTAGGTTAAGTGTTCCCTAGGTGTGTTTTAACTGAGGGGGCAGGGGTCAGATATCTTGCATGCCCACTGACAGAGCAGGGAACCCCCATGTTTAAAACAGTGGTTCCCTGTTCCTCTCTGCTAGGCAATCTCAGCTCACCAGCAGATTGAGTCCACCTGAGCTGCAGCTGCCAAGACAGCACCACTCTGCAGCAGTAAATGTACATGAGCCAGTCAGGAACTGGTTAAAGGATTAATTAAACCTAATACTGTGGAACTCCCACAGACCATCAGAACCTTATGTGTTTGATACATGGTATTCATTGTGATGCAATCTTTTTCTCTAGCCTGCAAAAAACTCCACTAAAAGGAAGCTGTGGAATGACCAAGTAACACTAAAAAAGGCAAAGGTGGAAATTGCTGTTGACCCAGAGCAGAGGGAAAATGCAGACTGTTCACGTGAAGCTTATGAGCTCATGGTTAAAGGTGAGTCTTGGCTACCTTGTAAGGAAATGTTGCAGTAGACTGCTGTAAAATGTTTTGATTCACATGTCAGCTGGTGAGTGCAACAGTTGTAACTTACTTTTTTTTTATATATTTATAGAAACCCCCTCCACCCAGTATTGGAAAGAACTTGCAGAGGAAAGGAGAAAAGCACTTTATGAAGCCTTGCAAGAAAATGAAAAGGTAATGTATTGCATTCAGTGAGATTAAGTCTGTTGTAAGGGTCTGCCTTAGTAGTAAATGCTTGTAGCTACAGGTCCAATTTTTGTCACAATATAGGCGTTTTGACAGGGTTAACTCCATGAGGTTAAACCCCCCCCCCAATATAGGCATGGACCAGCAGCTGAATAATGAAATGCGGGGGGTGGTGCGATTGGGTCGTTGCACAAGACTATAGTAGTTTTTTAATAAAGTGCACTAATGTGAAGACCTGGGCGATTTTAGTTATCCCTTCAGTGTAAATGAGTTATACTAGTACTGATGGTACTGTGTTGAGTACTAAATATTGTATCCTTACAGTTGCACAAAGAAATTGAACTTAAAGATGGGGAGATTGTACGGCTAAAACAAGAAAATGATGAGCTCCTGGAACTGGCAGGACATGTACAGCACATGGCTAACCTGATTGAGGTGAGGAACTTCACAAATTTAGCAGCTTGCATGCAAACAAGTGCTGCCTAATGCACAGCTAGTGTGGTTTTTAAATTGGGTAAAGTATTAGACTTTACTGATTTCCCTAAAGCTGATGTGAAGATAGTAGTATCGGAAATTGGCTAAACACTTATACACATTACAAAATGGTAGCTGAAATATTTGATTGTAGCTTATCCAAATCGATTGACTCCCTTTCACACTTTTGCACATTGTCCTGCAATTGGACTGCAGTCACATGACAAAGGGCCCCCCTAATCGTTTCCAATGAGTACCATTCACATCTGTTTGATTTTGAAGTTCCAACTTCAAAGTAGTCCCTGCTTTACTTTGGCCCAACTTTGATGCAACTTTAAGTCCATAGATGTCAATGTTGCACCCTCAAAGTCTGCAAATCGCACCTGAATAATGCATTTTCTGTATGACTTTGTAATGTTTTCATTGTCCAATTTGTGACAAAGTTGGACTGAGCCAAAATCGTGGCAAAATCACATTTCAGAAGTGTGAAAGGGGCCTAAAGTAAAATGACTAAAGCTTGGTTTGCTTAATTTAACTTTATTGTACAGATAAGCTTGTGGTAGATGCCAATGCAAACTTCATAACTGCATACAGCAACTGGTGACCTTTTAACGCTGAGTTCCACCCAAAAGTGGAATCTTAAGTGAAGGTGACCCTGACATGCCACAATTGGCGTGGCTTTTTGGGGGGGAGTGGGGTGGGTACCTGTAATCAGAGCCTTAAGGAAATTCACCACCCTGGTGATCTGGGACACATTACATGTCCCTGAAGATTGCTCAGCCATTCACAGTTCAGTGCATGCTCTGCTTTGAAGCCAAAGCCGGGTGCCACACAATTTCTATGCCAGCACAGGGAGAGGAGTGAGGCAGCAGGTGGCTGCGTCATTGGACTGGGGCAGGTGATTATTTAAAAGTCAGCAGCTACTTTTTGTAGCTGCTAACTTTTAAAATGGTGGTACTCTGCTTTAATTCTTAACTGAAAAGGCACCAACTGTAAATGAAGGACCTGAATACTAAGTCTGGTTAGTGACTAGCTACCCTTTTTATCTTACAGAGGCTTACAGGTAGTGCACCACAAAGCCTTGAAGATTTAAAAAATCTAGACCTGGAAGAAGCAAGATATGAAGATGAAGCTGAGGAAGAAGCAAGATGTGAAGATGAAGCAGAGGAGTACAGTTCATCAGATGAGGACCTTTAGCTTAAAACCTGAAAGGACACTACTTGACTTTAAGTGGCCACTGCCTGGACTGTCTGTCCTGTTAACTTGAAACTGCCACTATAAACTTTACCTGCCACTAGTCAACCATACTTGTAGCTAGGAAAATGACTGCAAGCTCATTTAAAGATGGAGTTTTAAATGCAGTGTAAAAGATTCAAAATCCAAACAGGTGCTTTTCGGTTGGCCACTTGTGTTAATGCAAATACTATGTATTTTTATTTTGCTTGTAAATAGTTTTTTATTCAATGGCCTTGATAAAAGGTAATTGTACATATTTTCCAAATAAACTTCAGTTGGAGCAAACTGATAATTTTCAGTGCTTGTGAAATGTAAGCAACCTAAAGGTCTTACCCAGGCTTAATGACCTTTTCAATAAGACACCATGCAGTTTAGACAGTGTTCAGAAACTGTAGCTTTATATAAGCCATGCCTGTGCCCCGTACTGTTGGAATGCTTAAAGGCAACATACATAATTTAGTAAATCTTCATAAAAATACTTGAAAGTTACACATGGTAATAAACGTAACTCAAATGAGTTCCTACCATGTAGCTACAAGTGTGGTCTGTAATCTCCCATTCTTTGCTATACACTGCTGGAGATGATGGGAGGAGTTCAGCAGAGGTCAGTTGTCACTTCCTTTCAGTGAAGTGTCTTGTCTCCAGCAGACCTCCAGCTTTCTATGGTGCTCAATCTATTTTACATAAGGCACACCCATTTGCCAATCAATAGCTGAGTGCTATGTAAGACATTACAGGTTCATTTCCACACAGATCAGTCTGTTCTGTGTGCTTCTCTGCCTGCTCCTCTGGTAATTTGTAAACTGGCAAAACAAAATCCAACCTAGCAGCTGGCTGTATAGATGCAGCAGGCAAAGGTGCAACATAGGTGGTGGGCAGCCTAATCAGGACTTTTTTTCTCCTTACGTTCACTGACAGACGCAGCTTCTTCATTAACTTCATGGGGTTTTATGTTCGTCCAACTAGGAGTTAACTAGGCAGGGAAAAGATCAGCTGGCCCCTCCCTTGGGGGCCGTCCTCTCTTCCTACATAAAATCCCCTCACAGCATAGCTCTCCAGTTTCAATGCCTAGTTCGCAAGGAGTTGACCTGGCTTCCCCATAGGGAACTGCGGTCCTGAGATGACCATTTTCTTTTTTATTTTTACTTTTATTTTTTACTGCAAGATGATCTGCTATCAAGAAGCCGGTCGGAGCATAGAGGGCCCTGGTGCTCTGTACTTTCTCCGACCCGGCCGACATGATGCGAGCCAGTCCCGTTCAGGGGGTCACGCCGCATCTTTCCCGTTCATACGGGAGGCCCGGGACAAGTCCCTCCTCTGGTCCCCTTTACCGATACTCTCGGCAGGGTGCTTTTGGGCCTGCAGCATACCGCCGTCAAGGGCGTGAAGTCTGCTTCTGGTGGCTACCGCAACGTCGGACCGGTGAGTGAGCGCCCCTCCTTCCCCCTGCCACAGGGTGAGACATACGACGTCCGGGTTTTCGTGGGACGGCTCTCATAGCCATTTCCCCTGGTCTCCTCCCTGAACAGGGCCCGGAGGGCATACTTGCCCTTTCTACGCCGCACTGGGGGACTTGCCCTGACCGAGCGTAGTACAGCCGGCCCAGCCTCTTTCATGTCTCGTGGTCCCGGGAGATACGAGGCTGGCCGAAGAACTATCGTCTAGTAGAACGTCATTTTTTATTTTCATTTTTATTTTTTCTTTTACCAGTAGAGTCCTGGCGTCAAGGGATACCCCTTCGGTCCAGTTGAGGAACGCTTGATCCGTAACTTTGACCTCTCGATACGA
>BLSH010449190.1:1141511-1152948 GCA_018402905.1 Glandirana rugosa | reverse complement strand
TTTTTTTGCACTGCTTGTGACAAACTGAATGCTATTGGCCAGCAGGGGGTTTTATAGGCTCAGGTGAGGACAGCTTCCATGGGAGGGGCCAGCCTATCCCTGATGCTTTTGCATCTGTTTTGCCTAGTCACTCCTGATAGGACGAGCATAAAACCCACGTGTCATTTAAGAAGAGCTGCGTCTGTCAGTGAACTCAGAGAAAAGGATTTTACAGTAAGTTATAATAAAATCCCTTTTTTATTCCCTGCAGATTTTGGAAGTTTTCCCTGTTACAAAGAAATGAAGGGTCTAAAATTTTTATCATGGGTGTATTTTTTAAATGAGAGAATATCAACCAATAAACCAGGGAAAAAAAATACTAATGTTATAAATTGAGTTGCAGATCAGTGAGTAAAACAAGTACTTAATTCTGGCTACCACAGTATGTACTTAGTGAGGTACACAGATTAGATGTGCCAATTTAAAAAAAGTGCTCCTGTTTGTATAAAAGACGCCTGTCCTGAATCTATCTTCCATTCAAACCTCACCATCATGGGCAGGACCAAATGGCTGTCAAAGGACATTAGGGACAAGAGTGTAGACCTGTGTTTGGCTGGAATAGGCTACGAGACCATCAGCAAGAAGCTTGGTGAGGAGACACATGTTGGAGTGGTTATTTGCAAATGGAAGAATCATGAGATGTGAGGGATCAGCTCAAATACACAGGAGGAGCTTGTGAATGATCTCAAGGCAGTTGGGACCACAGTCACCAGACAAACCATTGGTAACCCAGTATGCTGCCATGGATTGAAATCCTGCAGCACCTGCAAGGTCCCCCTCCTTAAGAAGGCACATATACAGGCCCTTCATAAGCTTGCCAATGAACATCTAAATGTTTCCAAGAAGGATTGGGAGAAAGTGCTGTGGTCAGATGAGACCAATATTGAGCTTTGGCATTAATGTGACTTGCTGTGTTTGGAGGAACAAAAAAAAAAAAAAAATGCTGACTATGACCCTAAGAATACAATCAAGCACAGGGATGGAAACATTATGCGTTTGGGCTGTTTCTCTACTAAATGTGCAGGCTGACTTTGTTACATTGAGAGCCATGTATAGTAAAAACTTGGATGAGAAATGTCCTCCCTCGGCCAGAACAATTAAGGCGGGTTTTCCAGCATGGCAATGGCCCAAAACATACCGCCAAGGCAAAAACAAGTGGCTCAAGAAGAATCACATTAAAGAGGAACTGCAGTCTGTTCACATAATTTGTAATAAAAAACGTTTTTGCCATTCTGAAGCTTCCCTCCCACCACTTTGAATATTATTTTATATATACTGTGATTCTGTACTTGCCAAATATGCTGCAGAAATCTCCCTCCACTGAGTCTGGCTGCAATCATTTTAACTGGGCAGCTGAAGCTGCTGTCCACTTCCTGGATTTACACAGAGGCACACCTCCAGCTCTGCAGCTCTCATTGGCCCTCTTATGATTCATCCCCTCCCTTCCTGACAAACTGATGAGCGTGAGAGAGCTTTGCGTGATGTCAGACGCTGAGGCATTTTTCCAGCCAAGAAACAGAAAGTGGGCTGTATAAGGTATTTACTGGCAGAAAAAAGTTTTACTATCCAAAGTTACAAGGGCAGAGGATTTAATAGATGGAAATATGACTGAAGTTCTGCTTTAGGGTCATATAGTGGCCTAGCCAGTCTCCAGACCTTAGTCTTATAGAAAATTTATGGAGGGAGCTGAAACTTTGAGTTGCCAAGCAACCTTAAGGATTTAGAGATCCATAAAGGAGAATGCACAAAAATCACTCCTGAGATGTGTGCAAACCTGGTAACCAACTACAAGAAACGTCTTACCTCTGTGCTTGCCAACAAGGGTTTCTCCGCCAAGTACTAAGTCATGTTTTGCTTGGGGACCAAATACTTACTGAACTGCAACTCAAATTATAACATTTGCAGCGTGTTTTTTTCTGGATTTTTGGTTGATATTCCGTCTCATTTAAAATACACCTATGGTAAAAAAAATTATAGACCCTTTATTTCTTTGTAAGTGGGCAAACTTACAAAATCTGCAGGGGATCACATAATTATTTTCCCTACTGTATGGCCAACTCTGCCCCCTGGGCTGCCTGTATAAAGGACCCCTTGGTAACATAGGGGTTGGATGGAGCCAGTGTCAAGGTGAACAGGTATTTGACTTGGAAAGTGTCATGCGTAAAGGATAACTTCACATTTGTTCACTTTTTTTCCCCTAAATTCCAGCCCCCCCTAATGTAACAGTATAACATTAATGTACTTTTTCTTTTTGCAAAAATATCACAGCTTTCCATTAAATTTAGTCACTTTTTTAATTTTCTCATCCATGTTTCCAAACGTATCCGATGCTTCTGCCTTACTACTGATCAGACTGTAGGTCATGCCACAGGAAGGTGTTGACCAGCTGACCTCATTAGCACACAGCCTGCATCATCCACCCTCCTACCTACCCACCCATTCCCAGCTGCATGGTTTTTTAAATGAATCGCAATCAATCAGTGGCCCCCTTCTCACTAAATACACAATATACAATCAGCCTTTAAGAGTCAAATGCTGCAGTGATTGGGGCAGTTAACCACTTCCCGCCTGCCGTATGCAGAATGACAGGCGCAGGGTGGCTGTATTATCTTGACTGGTCATCATATAAGGGCCAGCAGGTTAATCCACAAGGGTGCACAGCGCAGCAATCGGTAGTGCGGTGTGTCGCTCTGACACACTGCATCCCCAATCTTGGTAAAGAGCCTATGACGTAGGCTCTTTACCATGTCATCAGCTGTGTCCAATCACAGCTGGTCACACCATAACCAGGAAGTGCTGTTTATTGGCTTTTCCTCTATTTGCGATGACAGGCGCGGGTAGAGGAGAGGCGATCAGCGGCTCTCCTGATGGAGGGTCTGCGCTGATAATCAGCACATTGGTTATCAGTGCTGACCCATCAAAACTGCCAAACTGTGCCCACTAGGGATGCAAATCAGTGCCCATCAGTAATGCCTGTCAGTGCCTCTTCATCACTGCTGAATATCGGTGCCACCTATCAGTGCTGCATATCGGTTCCGCCTTTCAGTGCCTCATCATCAGTACCCGTCAGTGAAGGAGAAAAGTTACTTATTTACAAAATTTTATAACAGAAACAAAGAAAAAAACGTTTTTTTTTCAAAATGTTCTGTCTTTTTGTTTAGCAAAAAATAAATAACCCAGTGGTGATCAAATACCACCAAAAGAAAGCTCTATTTGTGGGCAAAAAAGGTAAAAATTTTGTTTGGGAACAGTGTTGCATGACCATGCAATTGTCATTCAAAGTGCGCTGAAAATTGGCCGGGGTTGAAAGTGCCTGGTATTGAAGTGCTTAAAGGATTTGTAAAGGCGTGTGTGTTTTTAAAATAATCTGTTATACTTACCTACTCTGTACAATGGTTTTGCACAGAACAGCCCCAATCCTCCTCTTGGGTCCCCCATTGGTGCTCTGGGAGCCCCCCACTGAGTGCCCCCATAGCACACAGCTGGCTATAGGGAGTGCATGCTTGCTGCTGAGCCAACTGTCCATAAGACAGAGTGCAGCTCAACCCTGCTCCCTCCTCACTGACTGACCGCAGCAGGAGGCGATGGCTCCTGCTGCAACTTGGCCAACGAGAGACCCAGGAGAGCTGCTGCTCTCATAGATCAAGATCTCAAGATCTGGCTTGGTAAGTATCATGGGGGGGGGGGGTGTAAAACCTAAAGAACCACTTTAACAGTTCTCCAGCAATGGGTGGAGACATTAACACACCAATTGTCCCTCAAATAATATTAGATATTGCTGACCTGACAGCAGGGGCTAGGGCAATGCCACCTTGGTCCAGGATCCTATAGGGCCTGCTGAAGATTTACCAGACATAGGAAAACCAGGAGGTTGGAAGCCAAAAAGGGGAAGGGAACAAACAACTTGTAACCCTGATACATTACCTCTTGCACCTAGGCACCTAGGCATTGGGATGCAAGATTTCCAAGTATTTGCTCTGGAGACACATTTTATGCCAGTTTCTTGGTGTCTCAGCTGGTGCCTTACAGGCCTACAGATTCCCTATTTATTTGGAACAGCCCAGGGCACCTTAGCTTCTAACTCCACTATTAGGGTGAATTTATACCATCTTTTGCAGCACTTACTCTTAAAGTGTAGCTCCACTATTGGAGGGGAAAGTGATCCCCCTCTGCATGAGCTGAGCACATCGTTAAAATCCTTGTTAAATGCAGTTCCTTAACTTTTTACAGTTCTGTAAAAAGCTGCGTGTCTAACACTGTCCTTTCCAGACTGATTCCTGAATGTGAGGGTCTGGTGACACTCTGTGTCTTCTAATGTAGCATCTGCCTACATTTTTTTAACCATTTTTGTTTACCAAATATAAAATTCATATTTCAGGGGATTTGAAAAATGTGGCTTTGTTCAGACTAGGGGACTTTCCCATACTGATGCCATACAGCAGGATTTCTCAACCAGGTTTCCTCCAAAGGTTGCTAGGGGGTTCCATTAGCAATTTCTACCTCTCTGATAAGTTCCCTCTGACACAACTGATCTCTCTAGCTACCCATAAGGAGATAATTCTTTAAAATGACCACAAATGTAAAGAGCATTCTTCCCACTAATCATCACACTAATGCATCATGAGTTGTAGTTAGTGAACCCCTGCTATAAGGCACTATGAGACTGGAAAGTTATTTCAAGGGTTCCTCCATTGAAACGGTTCAGAGGCTGCCATACAGAATGCTTTCAGGTTGTCATATTGCACAGATTTTCTTTTAGCAAAATATAGTAGCTAGAGACCTTCCATTTTAATAAAATAAACCTTAAAATACAAAATTGTTATCCTAATTGTGCAGTGCAGAATGATTATTCATAGACCCTGTGTTATAGGCTGGTACCCACAGGTGATTGGACACTGACAAGCATCTGAGGATACACCCACTGGTCATCCACCCTATCCACACACTGCAATCTTTTTTGCTTGTGTCCTAAGCTGGTGTCCCTCTCTTTCCAATTGCTCTTGGCTCAACTACTTTTTCTCAGTTCATCTTCCAGGAATGGCGAATGTACTTTTACCCTTATTCTGTTTATTAATAATGTCAAAGTGCGAATCTGGAATGTCATGTTGATATCTTTTATGCTCAAACAAGTTATCTACTGTTGCTTTAAATAAGAAATTCACTTTTAAGGGCTATGGCTCTAGCTATTATAGGTACATTCTTAGAACTAAATCCAAGTGTGGTCTCTATTACTCTTACAGTGTTAAGACTTATAATCTTGAATAAAAATGAGTGAACCCAGAGTGTTAGGATGGTGGAGGACTCTCACAGTGGGGAGGACCAAGGGGGAATTGATTTCTCATGTGACCCTCAAGAGGGCAGTGCTAAACTTCAAAAATAGGAGTGATATAATTTGTGATGAGATCTCCACTATACAGAACTCTCTCCCACTTAATTCTCCATGTCCACAGGTACACTGAGTACATTCCTCATTCAACCCTACCACTATAGATGTTAGAGGTTGCTAAACTTTTTTCTAATGCCCACCTCACCACCTGTCCCCTGGACCCTGTTTCCCTTGCAGATGCCATGGCCTCCAGCTCTATCCTACACACTCTAACTCAAATCTTCAATCTCTCCCTCTCTTCTGGCATCTTTTCCAACATTCTAAATGCACTAGTTACCCCCCATATTTAAAAAGCTTTCATTGGATCCCACCAATCTTAACAATCTACATCCCATCTCCTTGTTCCCCTTTTCCTCCAAGCTCCTTGAACATTTGGTATACAACCGACTAAGCTACCACCTCACTGAGAATAACCTTCTCGATCCCCTTCAATTTGGATTTTACCCTCAACACTCCACAGAAACTGCTTGCCTAAAATTCATAAATGATTTATTAAGGGCTAAAACCAATGGTCTCTACTCCTGCTCTTGGACCTCTGTGCTGCTTTTGATATGGTTAACCATCCACTCCTCCTCAAAAACCTTCACTCCTTGATTCTCCATGACTGTACTCTGTTGGTTCTCATCCTACCTATCCTACTGCACCTTCAGTGTCACTTACAAGTCTACCTCCCTCTCTCCTCTTCCTCGCTCTCTGTCGGGGTCTCCCAGGGTTCAGATCCTCTCTATACCTCCTCCCTGGATCAGCTGATAGCCTTCCATGGCTTTCAGTACCATTTCTATGCTAAGGACACCCAAAACTATCTCTCTACCCCTCAGCTTACTTCTTCAGTCTCCTCATGCATCACTAATTTTCTAAGAGACAAATACGTCTGAATGTCACACCACTTCCTCAAACTCAGTCTATCCAAAACCAAGCTCATAATATTTCCTCACCCATGTGCTGGTTCCCCTGACTTCTTTGTCAAGATTGATGGCAAAATGATCAACCCGTCCCTGCATGCCAGGATGCTAGGAGTAATCCTGGACTTTGAACTCTCCTTTCAGGCCCACATCCAATCACTATCCGAAACATGCCACCTTAACCTACACAACATCTCCAAAATATGTCCCTTACTAACCAATGACACCACAAAGGTTTTAATCCACTCCCTAATTATCTCTCGCCTTGACTACTGCAACTCTCTCCTCATTAGATTACCTTTACATATGCTATCCTCTCCAGTCCATCATGAATGCAGCTGCCAGACTCATCCACCTTACCAACTGTTCAGTGTCTGCTGCCCCCTCTCTGGCAATCTCTCCACTGGCTTCCACTCACCCAATTAATTAAATTCAAAATACTAACAATAACTTACAAAGCCACCCACAACTCTGCCCTATATACATCACTAACCTAGTCACTAAATTCCAACCAAATCGTTATCTTTGTTACTCCCAAGACCTCCTACACTCTAGTTCCCGTCACCTCCTTCCAATAAGCCTATCTTGCTTCCACCTAATAACTGTCCTTTTATCTTCTCCATCAGTACATTCCCCACAGGGTATTAATTTAAATTGAATAAACAAGGCGGTGAGATACAAAAAGTTCAGAACGGAATTGATATACTCCAAAGGCATCTGTTGTCACTGGGAGAGTACATGGTGACGCTGGACTTGGACGCATATCTCCACATACCTATCAGAGAGACATCCAAAAAGTTTCCCAGATTCGCAGTAGGGGTCCAAAGGAACTGTTTACTTCCAATCCAATGTTCTACCATTTGGGCTGGCATCAGGCCCTTGAATTTTCACCCAAGTTTTCAGAGGCACTTCAAGGTCAAAAGGCAAAGAAGTTATTCCTTGCTTAGAGAATCTATTGTAAAAAATAACTTTGCGCTTAGGAGTGAAATGAAACGAAACGTACAAAACATAAGAAACTGCAGCTGCTGTACACAGAGTGATATCACCTGAATATGAGAGAAAATGTATACATTTACAGCTCTAGCAGAAATGTGTACCAATAATAAATATAGTGATTTCATATTAATAGTGAAAAGAAAATTCATGTGCAAATAAGTCGAATAAAAGTGCTCTTGTGCTTTAAGTGCTTGAAATTATCCAAAGTGCTCCGTGCTTCAAAAGTGATGTGGGGTGTCACCCCCTTACGTGTCCCTACTCACCAAATAACAGTGAACACCAGCTTTTCAGTCTGGAGGTCTAACAAGCTTTTGGAATCAGTGGCGTTCATATTTTCTCTCATGCCGGTTTATATTTTAAGTACATTCATATTAGCGCAATAAACCAACATTTTTAACAGTACTTCACTATATCGGTTTCCTCTTTTCCCTCTTCATTTGGATTTATGATGTGCCCTCGGCTTGCCACAGAGGAACAGTGATTCGAAAAGCCTTGTAGACCTCCAGACTGAAAAGCTGGTGGTTACTGTTATTTGGTGAGTAGAGACGTATAAGGGGGTGACACTCCACATAAAAAAAAGAGCTTGTACTCCTGCGCCCCGGGGGGAATGGTGTCCTTGTTTGTTGGTTCTATATGGATAGTTCTTATGAACATGCGCTTAGGTAATGAGCCGCCTTGCTGCCATTGTACGACCGGGGGTGGTCCAGAGTACTATAATGCAAGAGAAAAAAACACTCCACATCACTTTTGAAGCAGGGAGCACTTTGGATAACCTCAAGCACTTAAAGCACAAGAGCACTTTTATTGGACTTATTTGCACATGAATTTTCTTTTCACTATTAACATGAAATCACTGTATTTATTACTGGTACACATTTCTGCTAGCGCTGTAATGTATACATTTTCTCTCTTAGAGGATCTATTAACTGATGAAGAGGAAGTGTTCATCCTCAAAACCGGCATCCCAGGCGTTTTGCTGTCGCTCACCATAGAAGGAGATCCAAGCGGGGATTCCTGCAGCTACTGACCAAGAGCGGCTTTTCACCACAGTGGATGTCAGCTCTATCCTGCAGCACTTTTCTGCTCCCCCCCACTGTGCTTAACACTGTGCACTGTTAATGACTACTGTTTCTCCCCCTCTGTGAGTGCATTATTTACTTTTGTTCACATTTTATAAGTAAGTAACTACACTATGAGGCCGCTTGCACCCCTCCCTTCTCTTCCTTTGTTTGTTACAGGACATTATTATGTATCTTCACTTTTTGATTTCCTTCTTGGGAAATCTACAATACACTACGTTATTATAGCAACATGTAAGGTCATTTGGAGCACATTACACCAGATAGTAATGCGAAAACCTACAGAAGCAGAAATAGAGATAGAGATAATTGTTCAAGGGGTTATAGCAGCTAGCACTCCACTAGACCAATAATGTAAAGTAAAAATAGAAAAAAGGTGCTGCGCTAAATTGTTACCAGAGCTAATTCAAATGTATCAATAAATGTTAAATTGTAATAGGTTAATTAAATCAATAATAATAAAAAAAAAATTAAATTCCATAATAGTGTGTACATTCATGACAAACTAAAAAATGCATCCATATAGAAGAAAATCTGTGTCATGGTTGTAATAACCTTACAATATTATAAATCCAAATAAAGTGACAGACAGTGCAAACAAGTGCAAAATGGTGCTTAAATAAAAATGTCTGTGATAAAGTTCAATTAGGTGACAAATCCAGGAGAGGTAGTAGGTGCAATGCTGCAATAATGACCCACTACAAAAAGAGTTAAAGGTGCTGTAACACAGAAGGGAAGAATGGTAAGGTTGTATGCTCACCAGATAGGAAGAATTCACAAAGCTATACAGCTAGTGAATCAAACAGGCTTGTATGGGGGTACCTCCAAAAGGAAATCCAATGTGGTGAGGTCCGGAAATGATAAATCAACACATCGTAACACGGCCATTCCACCTCAGAAGGGAAATCCCACAATATCCACGATAACTGTTAGCATATGATGGATGTATAACCGGATAAAAAACCCTACATAGTGTGACTTCCGATAGCAATTTTAATTAGGTTTAAAAAGTGCACACCTACAAGAGATAAAGAAACAGTCGGCTCAGCAATCAAATCATAAAACAAGAACTGCGATGGTCACACAGTCCACACCCGACGCGTTTCGTCCTATAGGACATCATCTGGTGAGCGTACAACCTTACCATCTTCCCTTTTGTGTCATAGCACCTTTAACCCTTTTTGGAGTGGATCATTATTGCACCTACTACTACCTCTCCTGGATTTGTCACCTATTTGAACTTTATCAGAGACATTTTTATTTAAGCACCATTTTGTACATTTTTGCACTGTCTGTCACTTTATTTGGATTTATAATATTTTAAGGCTTTTACAACCATGACATTAGATTTCCTTCTACATGGATGCATTTTTTAGTTTGTCATGAATTTATACACTAATATGGATTTTATTTGTTTTTTTATAATTATTGATTTAATTAACCTATTACAATTTAACATTTATTGATACATTTGAATTAGCTCTGGTAACAATTTAGCGCAGCAACTTTTTTTCTATTTTTACAGAAGCAGAAAGGCACGCGATTGCAGACAGGGCTGGTGCCTTTGACACCCTAGGCAAAACCTCATTTTGCCGCCTCCCTTGGCTCCACTACTGACTCCACACCCTTTGCCCTGCCCAGCCTGATCAGCGCCAGTCAAATGCAGCCTCACCAGCATCAATCAAATGCAGCCTCACCAGCGCCCATCAAATACAGCTTCACCAGCACCAATCAATACAGCCTCACCTGTGCCCATCAAATACAGCTTCACCAATGCCAATCAATACAGCCTCACCTGTGCCCATCAAATACAGCCTCACCAGCGCCAATCAATATATCCTCACCTGTGCCCATTAAATACAGCTTCACCAGCACCAATCAATACAGTCTCACCTGTGCCCATCAGCCATGGCTCTCCTCTCCACTTCTCTGACACGAGTGAGGCAGAGCGGCTTCCGGGCGAGGGGGGGGGGCTGCTCCTCTCCAATTCTTGACTGCACTGATGACATGATCGAGGCAGCTGCCAGCCTTGGCTCTCCTCTCTGATGGCATGAATCAATGCAGAGGTGGCGGATCAACAGCGGCCAGGCGCCCTAGGTGGCAGTGCGCCCTAGGCGTCTGCCTATTCCGCCTAGTGGTAGAGCCGGCCATGATTGCAGATCTGTTTTGGGAGCAAACCAATTTCTCTAATTGCTTAGGAGCTATTAGTGGAAAACACATTTTGGTTGTGATGCTGCCTCAGAGTGAAAGCAAGTATTATAATTACAAAAAAATATTTTTCTAGTGTTGTACTGGATGCAGCTGATGCTGACTACCAATTTATATACATTGATGTGGGATCCTACAGTAGCAGCAGTGATTCAGCCATCTTTCAGCACAGCAAATTTGGTGTACGGTTGAGGAATAATCATCTTTGTCTTCCACAAAATAAGCCGTGGCCCGACACAAGTTAGTCCTCTTATCCTTTTGTGTTCGTTGGAGTTTAAGTATTTGAAAAGGGGAACATCTAATGTGCCCATATTCTCAGAGAGGCCCGAGCCCACAAAAGTGCATTTTCAATTATAGACTCTGCCATGTACACAGAATGGTATAATGCTTTTTTGGCATCCTAGCCAACAAGTGGAGAATACTCCATTCTTGCATTCATTTGGATGTTCAGAATGTAATAACCGTTGTTTAGGCTACCTGTGTACTGCACAACTACATGCATGTAAACAGGAACTGGGCGACATTCAGTATGTATGTACAGCTGCCTGTCAGAAGCCAGTTTACTCTATTCCAAATGCCTCATCTCCAACTAACAGAGAAGGATACAGAACAGAATGGTATAATGCTTTTTTGGCATCCTAGCCAACAAGTGGAGAATACTCCATTCTTGCATTCATTTGGATGTTCAGAATGTAATAACCGTTGTTTAGGCTACCTGTGTACTGCACAACTACATGCATGTAAACAGGAACTGGCCGGTCAAGGACAAATGTACGTACATCAACACGTCATGTGTCCATCGGATTTGTTGCCAATAATGTAAGACT
>BLSH010449190.1:1108612-1123003 GCA_018402905.1 Glandirana rugosa | reverse complement strand
TGCTTCCTACAACAATTTAGATTGTCTAAGGAGGTAGGTGCGATATGTAGTATCTACCTACACAGAAGACGACATCGACAACACAAGATTGTCAGCCGTGGTCGTCGACAGTCTTATGGACTTGTCATCGACATAGACTAACCTACGTCTGTGACAAGTTGACAGTTAAAAGGTAGGTCGAAGAAACTAAAAAGTCAGTGGGTGTTACACCTAAATTCCGAACCAGTTTTACACGTATCACATACCGGTCGAATTCAGTAAACTCGGTAGTCTTTAGTAGAGAATGGACTAAAATGATAGATACAGCTACTGTTCAGGTATTCTGACAGCTGCTGGTGCCGACTGTTAGAACACAACAGCTACAGCAGAAGACACATCCATCTATGATGTATAGCGTGGATGGAGGAATCTGTTAGATTTAACAACATCCTTCGTGCCATGACCCACAGAACCAAATTAGATTACTATATTAGGATCAGGTAAGGGGTGATTTCTGATTGACTAAAGCTAGCCAAACACTGTGTGAATTTCAGCCAGACCTTGATGAGCTGGTTAAAATCCACATTGTGGATGACCCTGTTGAGATCCCCCTGCTAGATGTCCTTCTATCGAGAAAATTGAAAAAGCTGGATGGAAAGTTTTAAACAGTGATTGCATCCAATCATTTCCAGCCACTGTTTGGGTATTTTGACAGCCATTGCATCCAATCAGTTCCAGACACTGTCTGGTTATTCTGACAGCCGTTGCATCCAATCAGTTCCAGACACTGTCTGGGTATTCTGACAGCCGTTGCATCCAATCAGTTCCAGACACTATCTGGGTATTCTGACAGCTGTTGCATCCAATCAGTTCCAGACACTGTCTGGGTATTCTGACAACTGTTGCATCCAATCAGTTCCAGACACTATCTGGGTATTCTGACAACTGTTGCATCCAATCAGTTCCAGACACTATCTGGGTATTCTGACAGCGGTTGCATCCAATCAGTTCCAGACACTGGGTATTCTGACAGCTGTTGCATCCAATCAGTTCCAGACACTATCTGGGTATTCTGACAGCTGTTGCATCCAATCAGTTCCAGACACTATCTGGGTATTCTGACAACTGTTGCATCCAATCAGTTCCAGACACTATCTGGGTATTCTGACAGCGTTTGCATCCAATCAGTTCCAGACACTGGGTATTCTGACAGCTGTTGCATCCAATCAGTTCCAGACACTATCTGGGTATTCTGACAGCTGTTGCATCCAATCAGTTCCAGACACTATCTGGGTAGCTGTTGCATCCAATCAGTTCCAGACACTATCTGGGTATTCTGACAGCCGTTGCATCCAATCAGTTCCAGACACTGTCTGGGTATTCTGACAGCTGTTGCATCCAATCAGTTCCAGACACTGTCTGGGTATTCTGACAGCCCTTGCATCCAATCAGTTCCAGACACTGTCTGGGTATTTTGACAGCCCTTGCATCCAATCAGTTCCAGACACTATCTGGGTATTCTGACAGCTGTTGCATCCAATCAGTTCCAGACACTATCTGGGTAGCTGTTGCATCCAATCAGTTCCAGACACTATCTGGGTATTCTGACAGCCGTTGCATCCAATCAGTTCCAGACACTATCTGGGTATTCTGACAGCCGTTGCATCCAATCAGTTCCAGCCACCATTCGGGCACCAACAGCTGTCAGAATGCAAAAGCCACATCAGGAGTTTCGTCCATCCGCGTCGTATATCGTGGATAGAGGAATTTGCCCGATTCCTTTGCTGTATGACCCTTACAGAATTTTGTACATCATATCTGCTGTTGTACTGCTTTATTGCATAAGCAAGATAGTGCTTTCCATTTCATCTTCAAGGACAGGTTGTGATAGAGATCACCATACAGTACAATCAGAATAATAACTAAATATTTATATTCTATCAAATAATTACACATCTTATATATATTTTATTTAGAAAATAGGTTATGCCACATACATTGGCAATTGTTAATTTTGAAAACCTTTCCATAGCATCACAGTACGTACTATGCAGCAAAAACTTACAGGTAGTATAGCAAGGACACATTACAATGCCTCATCAATTACTCCTAGCCATATCAAAGCACTGAAAGCTTTTGTTCCCAGTTCATGGAGCGTGGAAACCTCTCACTTGTTTGCACTGAAATTATGAGAAAGGAAACTGACATCAAGGGCATTGTTGTAGCATAAGAAGTACCAGACTCCCTGTCGCTTTCATCTTTAGCAGTTAAACATCTATTTACATTAAAATTATACTTTACTTCAATCTCACATGAAAATCCCTGAATAAATACAAATTCATACAAATACAAAACGATAAACCAAAATTAGATCATACAATTTAAACTATACAGTAGATAAGGTTAGATACATTGTATAAACATCAACTGTACATAAATCCCTGCTCACCCCTGCAGTATATGCAGTATATAGGATCACCTAGAACTCCCGTGTAAACTTTCTTGCTTTCGGATAATATAGAATGTTAGAACCTCTGTCAGGCTTTACTTGCTGTCTTTGTTTTTTTTCCCCATCACTTCATGTCCAGTGAGCATCAGGACAGAAAATGAGTGTTGATCTCCCCTGTGGGACCACAGACAGTAATAAAACCTCATAGATGTTCTAAGCCTTTGCCCACTCTGCTAAAATATCATTTGTGTCGTTGTCTCTGTCCCCATTATGCAAATCTTCCCTCAGTTCCAATCAGGTGTCTGTCACTGAGACCAGAAGCAAGGAGAAGTCTTTTCAGTGTAGCTCAGACAGCAGTCAAAGCATTACAGAGGTTCTAACGCTTTCTTAGTTTACGTAAAAAAAGTTTTGCATGGAATTCCAACCTAAAGGGATGTTCTTTGTGTTTGTGATCTTCCACTGGACAACACGGTGGTATTTCTTCTACCCACAGCTCCTAGATATTTTATTACATTTGTTTTTACCTGCAGCGCTACCTACTGGTGAATTCAGGTTATGTGGAGTGACAATACAATGACCTCACGAGAGAACCTTTGTATTCTCTGGTTCAACTTTAGGCTGGCAAGTGCACTTTATTCAAAAAAGGGACTGGGTTAAGGGTGCAAATATCTGTGTGTGTGTATATATTGGGAGGGAAGTTTATTAAATAGGGAATTTCTATTTTTCTTAGAAATTCTATTCATTCAGATCTTTCAGGATTAAAAATATGGATGTGGCCATTGCTGAGTTGTTTTTGAAGGTGTAAAATCCAGGGCTATCACTATCAATGGTAAGTGGGTCAGTAAAGTAAGAACACTAAAGCAGCCATAGATGGTACGATTTTCTTTCCTGCAACCACAGGTTGACTCTGTTGATGGGGGAATCCCTCCCACTGAGCTATTGTGTTCTCCCGACAGGGTTGGGAGGGGGCGCGAAGAACAGACCCGGCCAGGAGAACACATAGTGATTATTGTTAGCGGCTATAGCCCCAATAATTGCATTAAAAATCCTACATGCTGGTTGTATCCAAGTTGATAGGTCGATCAACTTGGGTACATTCAGCCTGCTCATACATGATTTGAATCTTGGCTGGTTCAGAAGGGACTGGCCCAGATTCAAACCATCTATGGCCGGCTTAAAGTGATTGTAAACCTTGGGGTTTTTTAAAATAAGAACAACAAACATGCCTCTACTTACCTGATCTGTGCAATAGTATTGCACAGAGCAGCCCCAATCCTCTTCTTCTGGGATCATACGTTGCCACTCCTCTTCATCGGTTGCACCCATGGAAAGCAGATTTCCATGGGGGCACCCCTGAGGGCTAATTTTGCTGCATCCATTGGCACAGACAGCGAGACTCAGCTCCGCCCCCTGCGCCACAGGATTTGACTGACAGCAGTGGGAGCCAATGGCACTGCTGCTATCAATCTGTCCAATGAGGAGAGAGACAGCGGCTGGAGCTGCTGCACTCATGCACATCACTGAATGGGATCGGACTCAGGGGGGGAGCTGCAGCACAGAAGGTTTTTCACCTTAATGCATAGACTGCATTAAGGTGAAAAACCTTAAGGCTAGCCATGCGTGTTTAGATTTCTCTTATTCAGCCCTGTAGAAATCTTGTCAGCTGATAACATTCTGTGTTGATTGAGCATGGTAAACGCTTATCAGTTACATTGTTCTGAGCTCTCACTGAGGGTGATAGCGCTGCTTCTCCATATAATGCATAACAGCGGGTGTAATCACCCTAGGACAGAAAGCGTGTTACTGGCAGAATAACCAGGTTAAAAAATAAAGGAAAATGCCCAGAAAAAAAGAAAACAAATACCACATCGGAGGACTAAGTTGCAATATGTTATTTTTTTCTTTTCTTGGGCTTAGATACAGTTTAATTTCTAATCCTGAGATTTTAGTAATGTGACTGAGCTACCAGAAACCATCCCTTAGGCTGACCCTGCATATGTGTTCTGAGTCAGAGACACAGTAAATTGTGAAACAAGGATAAGGGCTTTGAAGTATGCACCTTCAAAAACAAGTCAGTTATGACAGCACTCCATATTTCTATCCTTTCCCTTCAAAGCAAGCTTATCAGTAAAACCATAAAACACCTGTAAAACAACCTAAAACAGAATACTCACCTTTTCTGTTGTCTGCACTACCAGAACACCACTATGAGTAAAAACCTACCCATAAAAGTCCTCTGGGAAACTGACTCTTCCAAGAGTGTCAATTTCCCTGGCCCCCCTCCCCCCAGTAGTTCCTCACACCAACCTTAAAGTGTAACTCCACTTCTGTTGAGAAAAAAACATTCCCCCCGGGTGATCTATCTACAGTGCAAGGATTACAAATTCCTTTGTTGCAGATTCCTACCTTTAGTTATTCTGAAGAAATCACTGTTCCTCTGTGCCAAGTGGGTCTAATGGGAGTGGTTTCATAATTATCAATCAACTGTGCACCTGCAGAGCACTAATGAGGAAATCTGCTGGGCTTGCATCCCTTTAGATGCATTTCTATTGGGAGTATCTCACCAAAAATTAAATTTTTGTTCCAGTGGATGCCTGAAATCTGACTTGCATCTTAGTGCAGACTTCTGGGAAAATCAGTGAGCGAATCACACAAGCAGCAAATGATGTTTCTGGGGGTGTTCAGTACACACTCTGTGTAGAGAACAGCTCCAGGTAGCCATATTGTATTGCATTTTCAGAAAATTACAGAGCTGCAGATTGAAAAGTAAAGGTAAATTTTAATAACATTCAATTACAATATGACATGTGTCGCAATTGAATACGCTATATTATTTTTTCTTTATTTGATATTTTTTTCCCCATGAAAGTGGAGTTACCCTTTAACTTTTAGTTAAAAGTTACCTTTTACCCTACAGGATGCAGTGGTGACATGGAGGTCACCAGGAGGGACCACTGAGTGCTTCAGGGGGCCAAGGAGACCAATATTCCAGGAAGTGTTGGTTTTCCAGCAGACAATATCTCTTGAATGGAGTGAAGTTCTGGCAGTGCGGGAAGTAGGAAAGGTGAGTATTCACCCTCTTCTTTTGCAGGTTGACCTGTTTGGATTTTTTTTATCTATCTGAGAAGAAGAGAGGTCTTTCTTTTGTATTTCTCAGCGTGCCCCACATTTTAGGAAATCCCAATAAAAGAGAAATAGCTGGGAGTTGGCACTGGACAGCAGCACAGTGATCTCGACATTAGAGACCTGTCAACATACACATAAGACTGACATGCCAGCTTTGGATGGGACTAGTCTTTATACATGGTACCATCCACAGTGCAGTAGAAATTGTAGCACGTGAATATAGTAACATAATAAAAGAGCGCGGTATATAAAATATAATTGCGCTAAAACTGTAAAAAAAGAAAAAACAAACAGCTCATACTAATTATACATAATAGTATCATTGACATTTCACTACGTCTTTTGAGTTTATTTAAATGGATCCCATTCAGTTTTATGTTGCCATATCTGTGTGAGTTTGCACTGTAATAATTATTCGGTATGTTATTTGGTTGTAGTTTAAGTTTTATCTATATGCCCCCAACCTTTTTATAAAACATTTTCAAAACCCGTGTGCAGCTGTTATTAGTATTATTAATCTGATGGTTGCGGGTGTGTGACGTATAGACTCCATTCTCCTCTACAGTGAGCAAACTAGTCACATACTGTAGGTGGACTAAAACTGGTAGAGGCTCATTGTTACTGGATATGTATGACGGCCTCTATTCATCAGAGAGACATTCCTAGAGATACATTGAGGCATTAAGCTTTGTCTTCAAGGGTGTTCATTGTTGCTGGTGCAAGCATGCAGTGCTGTTAAAGTTACTAAACTGGCAATATGAATGTAATAGTGGGCACCTTGTTGTGCCTTGCCTCTCTTCTGAAGTTTTATTCAAATACTAACATGAACTAGGAGGGGTAGCTCTTGAGCCAGTTTTCCTACTCACTTGTGTATTGTATAGTGAGACCACCTATAAAAAAAGCTGGATCAATAGGGACGTAGACCTAACGTGCTAAAAATAATTTGATTTGTATAATAGGGTGTCATTGGTTTTAGGGCCTCAAGTGCACTTCAAATAAGATGGCACATATATGCAGGTAATTTGGTGTGCCCGCTATTGTATGTAAAGTGCCAGTTTTGTAACCTCAACAGCATTGCATGTACATTTTATCTATAGTTTCTGTTGATAAAGGTTACATATAATACTCTTGTGTGTTTGTACAGCCAAGCAACTGCTTTTATCCACACTGAGTAAAATGTGATAGTTTTACAGGCTAGTGTATAAAGTTGATTTACTAAAACTGGAGAGTGCACAATCTGGGGTAGATGTGCATGGTAGCCAATCAGCTTCTAACTTCAGTTGGTTCAATTAAGCTTTGACAAAAAAAAACTGGAAGCTGATTGGTTTCTATGCAGAGCTGCACCTTATTTTGCACCCTCCAGTTTTAGCAAATAAACCCCACTGTTTGGGCATGGAGGTTGAAATGCAACATGGAAGAAAGGGGTGGCTGGATCATTTCATTTCTTTTTTGTGGTAAGTAATCTACAAAAATAAATATACAAAGTTAATAAAAAAAATCTTAAGATTGATCGAAGAAACCTGAGCTTCATATTGACACCTTCTAAAGAAGCAAGAATGTTTGCCAGCTCTTTTATCTATAGTAGTCATTAAAAGAAGCATTACTCATACACCATTAAAGCTACACTATGCACTGGAATGGCTGAAGCAGCATAACTACTGAGAGTTTACTGTACGAGCTGAAAAAAATGATAATGCATTGTATGTGGTATGATATGACTCTGCAGAGAACATATTTCCAAGACACTACATAGTGGTTAGACTTGCTGAAGAAGGATCCAACATTTCTAGGTAAGTGTATAGATAAGCACACTTGCACTATACAAGATTGCATGGGGCCATGTGGTCAGCGCATATTCCCAGCATCATTGTTATCTCAAGGGATCCAAATATACAGATTGGGAAAAAAATGCAACTTGGACAATCCACTTCTCTCCCTGAGAAGGATCAGCTGGGATGTCTGACATGAACCTAATAATGCCCACAGCAATAATCAGAATTTTTTGGATATCCAATGAACTATTCTCTATCACAGTTTGTAGATTTATCCTTTTGATCTAGTATCAGCTACAAAGGAGAAGCATATCTATATTGAATATGTTTAGTAATAAAATGCACAGAAATATAAAATGTTATAGATGCACAGTATGCACTGACTTAAGGGGGAAGCCAATACACTAATAACATGGAAGGATGTCTAAATATGTCACGTGTTTATTCTTTCATTCTGTCTCCTGTACATGTGTGCCTTTCCCTAGACTGCACCAGATACAGCATATATTATTACAGCTTTATTAACGTGTGCCATTTATTAGCACTGACAATACTCACAAGCTGGGCTTTTTAATAGTACGCTTGAGAAATGTCCAGGCATGCACCAAAAATTCCAAATCATGCCAGGCTCTTGTTAAGGCATGCTATACCTGAGCTTATAGGAATGCACAATTTTACTACTGAAAGTTCTTATGGACATTAATAATAATTTTGCTGCTGAAGTTTTACTTGAGCTATTCTGTTTTGTATGATAGCATTATTTTAAATTGAAAGTCAAATGCCAAGTATTCTAACTCTGGTTTGAGCAGCAATATTTGTGTGCATGCACACTCTTTAGGCTGTTTTTGATGATTATGATAAGAAATGAAAGCGGTTCTAAAGCCAAAATGTTTTACCCTAATGCATTCTCTGCATTAAGGTAAAAAAAAACTTCCAAAACCTGTTTGCCACCCCCCATCCCTAAACACTCATCTGAGTCCTCTGTCGATCCAGCGCTGTCCTCGTCTGCAGCGCCACTGCTCCTTCCTCCTGGTCTCACAGGAGACTCTGAAAGCAGCAGGAGCCGTATCAAATCCTGTGAGGAGGGAGCTAAGGGTACATACATCCTGGCATGGGAGCATGCCCACATGGGTGCCCCATAGCACATGGCTTGCTGAGCGGGCATCCGCAGGAAGAATGAGCACAAATGCCGGCAAGGTACTGCAGAAGAAGTGGTATGGGGCCGCCCTGTCCAATATCGTTGCACAGAACGAGTATGTATAGCATCTTTTTTATTTAAAGCCCCCAAAAATTTAAATATTACTTTAATGGTACTGAATGAAGCAATCCCTTCCGCCAAGACTGGAATCTATTAGCTTAGATAAAGTTGTAAATGAGATTAGCTTGGTCGTGCCTAGTAGTGTTTTTATTTTATTCTTACTATCCATAAATGTGAGTCTATTAGTCTGCTCTAACTGAATGGAAACAGCCGACTTTCTTTGTGGCTTACTGATTTTATTACAGCACTTGGCCATCAAAGTTGCTAATCAGCCAGTAAAATAAGAATTTTTAAATGTGAAAATAAAATAAAGCTGTTAAAACACAGAAAAACATACACCAAAATTGCAAAAACATATAAAAATGATCTTCATGTAAACCTTTAAATATGTGCTCACTGAATAACAATAGCTTCCCTTTAAAGCTGTTGTTTCTTAAACATAACCTATATCCAAATATAATATTTCTAGGGCAACCTATTAATCAGGCAATGTACTAAGCCAGTGCATGGCAATTCCGCATAATGCCAATATGTAGAATGGACTTTTTCTATATTTGTGTGCAATGCCCATATTGCGAAAAGTTAAAAAAAAAAACAAAAAACAAAGATGTCTGGTACAAATCAAAGAGTGGGGCAATAATGGGCCATGGCTTTTTAAAAATGTAGTTCCACCAAGAAAAGGCGTAGGTTCTATGTTCTTCTACTGTAGTAATGGTGTTCATGGTAGACCAGATAGACATGGAAATTATCTTTGACTGCAGACTAGTATATTTATTCTATCCATGAAAGATACTGGCTTCTTGTTCCAACTCTTACTGGTCCACACATACACACTGAAGTATATTGTTACTGGAAATTACTGCTGGAGATTTTGCAGGCTTAAATTTCTGCTTGCATTCAGCATCATCTTCTGTAGGCATAGGGATATCTGTATACATTCTGCATTCTTATAGTGCCTAGAAAGCAGTAGCAGCAGTAGGTCCTAGGATTTCTTCTGGGTTCACTGTAGCAACTTTGTATAGGGAGTCATATGCGCAATGTCCTTCCTCTCCTTAACATGATGGAAAAATAAGTTAGTGCTTTGACTTGTGATCATGTTATATGCTATGTTATATGTTCATTTAAACAGAAGAGGAAGC
The DNA here is from genome assembly GCA_018402905.1 of Glandirana rugosa. Taxonomy (NCBI): domain Eukaryota; kingdom Metazoa; phylum Chordata; class Amphibia; order Anura; family Ranidae; genus Glandirana; species Glandirana rugosa. Next base: position 1,113,280 of record BLSH010449190.1, on the reverse strand, counting down.
TCAGGAAGATTATGGTAATTCACATTTCAGTAAAACTGACCAAGAAGACTAACTGAATGAATTTCTTTTCAGATCATCTGCTTTGCTGTTTTGGTTTGTACATGCAGTGCTGTGAAAAAGTATTTTCCCCCTTGCTGATTTTTTTTTTTTTTGTACATTTCTCACTCTTAAGATCATGAAACACATTTTTACACTTGCCACACCCAGGCCTAATTGCAACCAGATCTGTTGAATCAAGAAATCAATTATATAGAAGCTGTCTGACAAAGTGAAGCATACTAAAAGATCTCAAAAACCATTTCTTAGGGCCGGTTCACACTGAGGCGATCCTAGGCGATTTGCGATCCGACTTGTGTCGCCCCAATTCGCCTCAAATCGCCTGACATCAGAAATCCCATTGGAATGAATGGAGCCGTCTTAATATGCGCTACTCAAGTCCAAAGCGATTCCAAAAAAGGTTCCTGTACTATTTTCAAGCGGCTTTGAGGCAAATTGAGCCCATAGAAGTCAATGGAAGTTCGCTTTCAACTCGGATCCCAGTCTATGAAGAAGCGACTTTCCAGGAAGAAAAACATAATTTTGCCAGAAGACACCCCTCTCATGTCCCAGGTACTTGTGTTGAAATCGCCTGATATCGCTTCGCAATCGCGCCGAATCGCTTCGCAATCGCGCCGCTTCGCCTTTTCAAATCGCCTAGCAAATTCGCCCCGAAGTCGGATCGCCTCAGTGTGAACCGGCCCTAAGGCTTTGGTACTCCAGCGAACCACAGTGAGATCCATTATCCAGAAATGCAGAAAACTTGGAACAATGGTGAACTTTCCAAGGGATGGCCAGCCTACCAAAATTACTCCACGAGCACGACGACACAGCCAGGTCATTATAAAGGAAACCAGAACAACATCTAAAGAACTGCAGGCCTCACTTGTCTCAGTTAATGTCAGTGTTCACGATTCAACAATAAGAAAGAGACTGGGAAAAAATGGCATCCATGGGCGAGTTCCAAGGCAAAAGCCACCGCTGACCAAAAAGAACACAAAGGCTCGACTCAAATTTTCCAAAAAACGTTTTGATTATCGCCAAGGCTTTTGGACATATATTCTGAAGACTGATGAGACAAAAGTTGAACTTTTTAGAAGGTGTGCTTCCTGTTACATCTGGCCTAAAACTAACACAGCATTTCATAAAAGGACCATCACACCAAAAGTCAAACATGATGGTGGTAGTGTGATTGTCTGGAGCTGCTTTGCAGCTTCAGGAATTAGACGACTTGCCATAATTGATGGAACCATGAATTCTGCACTCTACCAGAAAATCCTAAAGGAGAATGCCAGACTATCAGTTTGTGACCTCAAGCGTATTTGGGTTATGTAGCAGGACAATAATCAGAAACATTAATAAAATTAACATACTGCGCTTGTGATCTGGCAGGTCTGGTAAGCATATACCTTACTTTATGGTGATGCACTTGGTGATAGATATGCGCACATAAGATCATCGGTTGAAGGATGGCGACACTGATGGATTTTTGATGAGAGACTTTTTGATGAATTTCAAAAAACCCCAGCAGGTCCACCTCTGAAGGACTCAAAAAAATAAATTAAGGTTTAGGAGTGGCCTAGTCAAAGTTCGAACTTAAATCAGATTGAGATGGCCTAGTCAAAGTTAGAACTTAAATCAGATTGAGATGCTGTGGCATGACCTTAAAAAGGCCATTCATGTGCCCAAAGTTAAACAGTTCTGCAAAGAAGAGTGGGCCAAAATTCCTCCACAGCGATGTGAAAGACTCATTGCCAGTTATCATAAATGCTTGATTGCAGTTGTTTCCGCCAAGGGTGGCACAACCAGTTATTAGCTTTAGGGGGGGAATTACTTTTTCATATAGGGTCAGTTAGGTTTGACAGCTTTTTTCCCTTAATAAATGAAATCATCATTTAAAAACTGAATTTGTATTTACTCAGGTTATCTTTGTGTAAAATACATTTTTTTGATGATTTGAATAATAAGTGGTTTTAAAGACTGAAGGTTTTGTTTTTACCTTACAGGAGAGAACACAGGCACCTTCTAAATGCAGCTGTATAGTGAAAACTATTTATTGACAATAGATTAAAACTACTCATATGAGTAGTTGTAAAGTAGGCATGTGTCATAGCACTGGCAGTGTACAGAGAAATTCCTTAGAGGCACCATCGGGAGGGGGTCCACGAGGGACGCTGTCATCTGGCAGGGTTGCAGGCGGTCTGTGTCGGTGGATTCCAAGATGGAGTCCTTATGGCCTGAAGGAGCGCATGCTCCGCAAATGCGTCGCCATTGCCTACACATCACCACGCTGCACCCGGAAGTGACGTCATTGCAGCTTTGCCAGTGCGCTCCAAGGACCCGGGTGCACCAGAATCAACCGATGCTGACCGCCCGCAGCTCTGCCAGAATACAGCGTCCCTCGTGGACCCCCTCCCGACGGTGCTTCTAAGGAACTTCTCTGTACACTGCCAGTGCTATGACACATGCCTACTTTACAACTACACTTGTGAGTAGTTTTAATCTATTGCCAATAAATAGTTTTTACTATACAGCTGCACTTAGAAGGCATCTGTGTTTTCTCCTGTTCCCTTTCCAGAGTTGCTCCTTACCTCTGCACGGGGCTGCTTCAGTGAGCTGGTCCTGGATACCAAAAAAGAACTTTAATTGTTTTAATTCATATGTACTCTAATACAAGAGACATTCTCTTTGAAAATAATCCCCACTGCCCATTTACAGACTGTTTATTCAGCACCCATCTTGCACCAATATCCATCTCCGCTGTGTGTGTATGTATAGGTTTTTTACCTTAGAATGCATTAAGGTAAAAAACCTGTGCACAGAGCCCCCCCGCCCCCCTCCAGCCCTCCCAATCCTTACCTGAGCTCTCTTTGATCCAGTGATGTTCACAATAGCCTTGGCCGTCCCGGGACTCTCCCTCCTCATTGGCTGAGACAGCAGCGGGAGTCTTTTGGCTCCCACTGCTGTCAATCATAGCCAGTGAGCCAATAAGGCGATAGCAGAGGAGCGGGCCCGAGCCACAGCTCTATTTGTGTTATAGATGCATAGAGCAGTGGCTGTGTGAGTGAGCATGCAGCGGTGCCCCCAAGGCAAGCTGCTTTCTCTGGGGGCACTGCTCGATGGGGAGGAGCCAGGAGCACCGGCGGGGGACCCAAAAATAAGTGGATTGGAGCTGCTCTGTGAAAAACCACTGCACATAGCAGGTAAGTATAAAGTGTTTGTTGTTATTAAAAAAAGACAAAGTTATAATACCACTTTAAGTGTGACAGATATGCAAAAAAAGGAAAAAAACAGGAAAGGGGCAAATACTTTTTCACAGCACTGTATCTAATGGCCAAACTCCAGGAAAAGTCACATACTACAATGGTTGGATAACTTTCTAAAGTTTACATGTATGGCCTTATTCACCTGCAACCAATGCAGCCATGTAACAAGGTTACAAAAGAGCAATAAAATACCATTGTATTTTGATTACACCGAGAAATCTTCAGCATCTGACTTACCAAAAGATTCTAACTTTTCTGATGCAATTTTACTGATCTCTTCATTGTCTGACTGACAGAGTGTAACAAATGTTGTAATACTCTCCGGAGCCTAAAAAACAAAACAAAACAATAAATACTTTTTTAAAACATAATTTGCTTTGGTATTTTTTTTTAAAAAAGAGCTGATCAGTGTGCAACAGGAATAAATCAACAGTAAAGCCTTGTACACACGAAGCGACGATCGTATGAAAAAGGTCGTACGACCGCTTGTTGTACGATCGGCCAAACGTTAGTATGTGCGATTAGAACAGCCGACGTATGACGGTCGTACAACAGAAGTTGGATGAGCAGACTAGAAAACTTTGGTTGTACCAACAAGCTGTCGTACGGCCGTTGTATCGTGTGTACAGAGAAATTGCTCCAACAAGTTGTACAGTGCAAAACACGCATGCTCAGAAGTCAGGAATGTCCGTTCGTTCCTAATTCACAAATCACATGCACCTGAACTTCCTCTTTAGCAAGAGAAATTTCCCTCAAATAAATTGGGATTTTCAGGGCACAGATAATAGATTCAAGTTGAATATATAAAAAATATTTTTATTATTACAATATTTCAGAGTAGAAGGACGAAACTAATATTCATAATTCATAAATACTAGAAAATACTAAATAAGTAAACAGAGAAACTGGACAGACAAAAAGATGAGACTTTATAACATTATTATTTTTATAAAAAATATATAAGTTGAACTTAGATAATAGACACGGGACTTTTAGGGTTAAATAAACTCCCTTTAAAGAGAACGATTTCTCCTTCAAGTCCACGTACACTAAACACTTAATCCTTGCTTGCCTGTAAGGACTGAAGACTCGTACGCACAAAACGTGACATGTTGAACAACCTCGTTAAAGAGACATGTGTGCTATGTTGCCGGCATGCTGTCGAACAACCATGTTGGTTTCAAAAGATCAGACGAGTAGGTTGAAGACAACATGCTGGCAGTATGCAGCCGACAAGATTAGCGTGTATGATTGCAAACCGGCTAGCATGTTGTTCGCCAGCATGCTGGAAAAAGTATGCTAGCAGCGAAGCACACATGTTCCGAAATGACAACTAAATAAGGACAACGTGTGACTAGTCGAGAAA
>BLSH010449190.1:1081335-1102296 GCA_018402905.1 Glandirana rugosa | reverse complement strand
ACTGATTGCGATTTTTTTAATCACAGATATGAGTAAGAATATAAATCGGCCAAAACCGTTGAAAAAAATTGTTTTTTTATATTTTTTTGGATTTGTATTTTAGCAAAAAGTAAGAAATTTGTTTTTTTTTTTGCAAAATTGTCGCTCTTCTTTTTTTTTATAGCGGCGATCAGAAATCACGCAACGGTGATCAAATACCACCAAAAGAAAGCTCTATTTGTGGGAAAAAAAGGACGCAAATTTAGTTTGGGTACAACGTCGTACGACCGCGCAATTGTCAGTTAAAGCGACGCAGTGACGAATCGCAAAAAGTGCTCTGGTCCTAAAGTGTGAAATCCTTCCGGGGCTGAAGTGGTTAAAAAGACTTGCTTAGTACCTGCTGCTGAACCCCCCCCCAGAACAAAAAATTATCTACGGCCCTGGTGCTGAAATTATTCCCTCTGACTTTTTTTTTACAGCATCTGAGATCAGATAGATCTGACCCTGCATAGGCCATAGGTGAATGTTTCCTATTCTCCTATTGATAAAAGGTGCTTGGCATTAAAGCTTTTATCCTGTGCAGCATGCCCCTCTCCCTTTACTCAGGTATCTGTACACATAAACCTTTTTGCCCAAGCCAAGCTTGCAGGGTTAGCAGCAGCATGAAGACCCATTTGTATCTGGACAGTGCTTACATATCTGTCCACCCTCTTATGTTTATAAGCACCTATAGACAGGCAGATGTTGATAGCAACAAGAGGTGCCTCTACTTACTCGTGCATTGTTTAGCACTGAGGAAATCACTGCAAATCTAGATACAAGTAATTTCCTAGCATGTTGGAATATCAGATTGCACAACAGAGATGTACTATACAATGTTCCATGCAATATGACATTTTAACAAGCAACCTTCAAACTATTTGCAATGCGTGCAAATAACATACTATGTAATGCTTAATCTTAAATTACAGGTGCTCTGTATGCAAAATGTCATGATTTATGTTATCTGAGATAAGCAAATAGTAATGTAGGAATGCAATTGTTTTGTTCATAAATGTTATTATATTTTTATATGTCACAATGCATAAGCAATTAATCAAATCAGATGATGTAAATGTGTTACAACACTATAGCAGAACTGCAAGCAAGACTTAATTAAAGTTAATTAAAAACAAGCACCTAATTCAATTACAATACTTCATTTAAATGTCTCCTGTCACAGAAGAGCAACCACAAGAGTGTTATCAAAGGTAAATGTGTTTGTTATTGTTTGGAGCACTTAGAGCCTTCTCAACCACTTGCCGACCGCCCCATAGCAGTTTTACTGCTACAGGGTGGCCACACAGTGCAGAATCATAAACAGAAGCTGATCAGTGGGTGCCGGGCAATGGATGTCCGCCAACACCCACTGATCATTGAGGAGAGAGGCTAAACAGAGCTCTGCATATGTAAACAATACAGAGCTCCATCCTGACGGGGGATGTGATGGATTTTCTTTCCCTGCAAAGCAGGGAAAGAAAACACATCACATCTATAAATAAAAGAATAAAACATCCCCCTTGCAAGGTAATGTGATAATGTGTTAGTATGTATTGCAAACTAGCACATTATGAAAGACTTACCGTGAAAAGAAGCCCTCTAGCTAACAGGGATTGCATCTTCACCCAGTCTTCCTTCAGAGTTTGCAGGCTCTGACTGCTCGAATGGCCAAGCTGAGATAAAGTCACTCCCGCGCATACGCACAGGAGTCTCAGACACAGCACAGAGCTCGGAAGGAACGGCACGAGTATGCCGTTCCTTCAAAGCGCATTTGCCAGTGATGTCACTGGCTGCAGGGACACTGAATATGTCCTAAAAAGTGCATGTTTAGGAGATATTCCTTGTGCCTACAGGTAAGCTTTATTATAAGTTGACCTGTAGATACAAGTGTCCAATGGGAGTATACTACCACTTTAACAAGACTTCTGCACCTGCCAACAGGTAGTTTAGCTCATTCTTCTTAAGCAAAACAGCTCCAGCTGTCCAAAGTTTAAAGGTTGTCTTCTTCAGACTGCATGTTTCAGTTCTTTGCATATATGTTAAAAAGGAATCAGGGCTAACAGAAGGTGACTTCAGAATATTCTACTAATTTGTTCTTATCCATTCTTGGGTGCTTTTAGTTCTGTGTTTTTTGTCATTATATCCTGGAGGACTCATGACCTGTGACTGAGAAAGCGCTTTCTGACATTTGGCAGTATGTTTCATTGCAGAAATCCCTTACAGCCTTGAGATTGTATTGATTCTGGCACAGATTCAAGGCAATGGTTGGTACAATTAGACACTAATGTACCTTCAAGCTCCACTATCCTCTCGTTGAATCTGGGGTCAATTTTCCTCTTGCAGCCACGTTCAGAGAGGTTGACAACAATCCCATGGGTCCTAAACTTCGTAGCCTGGGTTCGTAGCTGCGGCTCACAGTAGGGGGTCCGGTGCGTCCATGTTTTCTGTTCCAGGTGTGAATCAGGTACAAATTTTTGCCTGAATTTGGACCTGAAACGGAGACAAAAACGAACAGGACCTTTTTCCAGTGCGCTCCGCGGCTGCTCTGGAGGTGTGTGAACCGGATCCATTGAAGGCCGGTCACACACTCCTGTCATGCGAATTGGATGCGGGAAAATCCACATCCAATTCGCATCAGTGTGAACCAAGCCTTAATAATAACTTAGTCATGGGAACATCAAGCTCCTTTGTGATGATCTTGTAGCCTTTACCTTTGCTATGCTAGTCTATAATTTTCTTTTTCAACTCCTCAGACGAATCTAACCTTTGCTTTTTTTGGTCCATGTTTCATGTGGTGCACATGATGATGCCAAATAACCACTTTTCTCCATTTAAATAGGCTGAATGACTGATTACAATATTAAGGATGTGTGATATTAATTGCAGAAAACAGTTAGTTGGAAATATTACTATGATGCAATGAAAATAACATCTTCTAGGGGTAACAATAAATATACACAGACCATTTAGAATATCTTTGTAAAATAGGCAATAGTTTATTTTCACACTTTGTCTTTTTTCTTTGATATACCAAAGACAGGCACATACACTAGACAATGTCTTTTAATTTCATCACTTTTCAGGAGGAACGAAGCATTAGTTCAATGAGCTGTAAGGGCACAAGCAAATTTGTCTATGTCTGGAAGTTTCTGCAACAATTTTCACCTTGCAGGTAGTTCTCACACCCGCAATGTGGCTCTCGGGGCTCATCTTCACAGACCAGGTTGGTATCCCTATGGCTTGATTGCCTCCGAGTGTGCAGTTTCTGTGCTATGTTGATACAAGCATCAGGCAGGTACATGGAGAGAGGTGTAGGTGTGTGTGGGTGTTGGGGGGGGGGGGGGCAGGGGGCATTATGTGCAGCTTACCTGCTATCAGCAGAGGAATTGCAAAGTAATCATACTGTCTGACTCTGAAGTCCAGTACACAACAGGTTAGGTCAGAGCCTCTGTACTAGCAATCTGATGTTAGTACAGCGACCTCTCCTGCTGTTCTATTGTGTTCTGACAGGGGGATGCATGCCCCCCCCCCCCGGAACACTCCCGTCAGCACTCTCAGCCATTGGCCGTTCGGCCGGCTTCTGTCGGACTGGCTACCCTACACATGGACTGAATGTCAGCCAGTTTCCATTGAACCGGCCAAAGGTGGCCAACATTCGGCCCGTGTGTACAAGGCTTAACTCTAGGTACACACTATTCGCTTTTTGTCATTCAACCTGAAAAAAAAAAAACGGAGGAGCTCGCTGTACTATCAGATGATAGTACAGCGACCTCCCTGCTTCAGCTGAGCGATCTCCCTGCTGAATGAAACACCCCCCTCCCCCACCAAAACACACTGGTCTGATCTGATGCTGATCGGCAGATCTTTTTGGTCATGCCCCTTCGACAGGAGCCAGACGTTCGGCTGGTTTCTGTCAGATAAGCTGCTGTACACATGGGTTTCTGTTGAACCAGCCAATACCGCCCCGACATTCAGCCAGTGTGTACGGGGCTTTAGGCCTCAGGCACACAGGAGGTTTTGAAAACTCTCCTAGAAGCTTTTACTCCTGGCAGCAGCGTTTTGGCAGAACAAAGCCTGGCGCTTGTAAAAGTGTCTAAAGCTTTTAAAATCTTTTAGGTACGTTTACAGGCGTCAAGAGTTTGGGTGTGAATTCATTTCATTGGCCAGAATAATCATTTATTCTAGCCATTGATATCAATTAGGCCTCATACACACGGACGTTTCTAAAAAATAAACAAAACGTCGGGCCCGACGTCAAGGAAAAAAAGTCGGCGTTTTTCAGCGTTATGCATCAGCGTTTTTGAGCGTTAGTGAGCGTCGGCGTCAATAGGCGTTTTTTTAAAAAAATCATCCCTCTGCTTTTTTTCAACCTAAAAACATTGGCGTCAAAAAACGCCGGAAAACGCCGATATAATATTAGGTGGCGTTTGTTGGCATATTGTGGCGTCGGCGTCAAAAAAATGCCAAAACGTTACAGCCTCAGAACGCGATGGCTGTGGGTTCTAGTTTCAGCTCACTAACGCCGACGTCATCTACAGCTCAAAAACGCCGACGTTTTTATGGGGCCATTGACTAACATGGAGAGCTGCAAAAAACGCCAGAAAACCCCGGCGTCAAAAAACGTCCGTGTGTATGAGGCCTTAAGCTTAAGCACGTTTAGCAGAGTATAGCGTTTTTTCCCGCCAAAGCTCTGTTGCACCTGGACACACTGGCAGTTGGGTTTTTTCCTGCCTCTAAAAGCCCCTGCCACTAAACGCTGCTTAAAGTCTATGTGTGCACGGACACATAGCCTACAATACAGGGGAGTTTAGAGGCAGGAAAAAGAAAAAAACAGACGCCGTTAGAAACAGCTGTAAAATCATCCAGTGTGCATGAGGCCTAGTTGTTCTACCTCTAGCCATACAAATTATTTATAAAACAGCAATTGACCAGCAATTCAAATAAGTAAGATGTTTTTATTGCAGTATTTTAAATATTCTAATAAGTCATCTTACTTATGATTTATTTGCAAAATGATGTTGTGTTTCTAGGGAACAAGTGATATGACAAGAGGTGTCAAGATTACAAGATTTTAAATAATGTAAGGAATTCACATCCAATCCCTGTAGACAAGCCAAAGGCAGAAGGCCTTCACTTTCCCACGACCATTAGACAACCTTTTTGTAGAAAATGAGCGAAATGGCGGTATTACCTGTATACCAGGCTTTTTTCTATATCTATGCAAGAACTATGTTTAACTGTACACGTGGGAACTGCCTGGAGCCAAACAAATTACCCGAGCACAAGCAAAAACCATGGGAAAATGAACTCAGCTGCATTCAAACAACAGAATGATAAAAGGCACGGGTGTACAGCAAGGTTCACAAACACACACATAAATTACTTGTAAATTGGCATGTCGTATGCTATTGATTCATAGATGTTTCAATAGCATTATTTACTTATACATTAATAGTGTATTCATCTTTTAAAGTGGTTGTAAAGGCTGACATTTTTTTTTACACTCATGCATTCTATGAATGAAGGTAAAAATAGGATTTTTTGACTTACCATAGAATCTTTTTCTCTGAGTTCATTGACGGATGCAGCAGCTTTATTCATGACATGTGGGGTTATGCCATCTTTCACTAGGAGTGGACTAGGCAGAACACAGTTCAGTTAAAAGCAGACACAGCCCCTCCCAAGGGGGCAGTCCTCACTTGGTATAACCCATCCACCCCGCTAAGCACACTCAGTTCGTTACAAGCAGTACAAACTCAACAAGAGAGGGGTGGGTGCTGCGTCCGTCAATGAACTCAGAGAAAAAGATTGTACGGTAAGTCAAAAAATCCTATTTTCTCTTTCGTTCATTGACAGACACAGCAGCCTTATTCATGACATGTGGGGACTTCCCAAAGCAGTGTCAAAAGAGGGGTGGGTAACGCAACAACAACAGTACCCAACAGAAGAACTTCTCCATGAGGAGCCAGACGCGCCTCACACTGCAACCTGCAAAACTTTGTGGCCAAAAGCAGTATCCGAGGAGGCCAAAACATCAACTTTGTAAAACTTTGAGAAGGTGTGCACAGAGGTCAAAGTAGCCGCCTTGCACACTTGAGATACCGACGCCTGATGTTGGAAAGCCCAGGAGGTGCTAATTGCCCTGGTAGAGTGAGCCGTGACCGGAAAGGGAGGCTCAAGACCCAGAATAGTATACGCGCGGGACACCGTCTGTCTGATCCAATGGGAAATAGTGGGCAAAGAGGCCGCCAAACCCTTGCGCGGGCCATCCACCGTGACAAAGAGCGCATCCGTAGCTGCCAAATACACCCGCAGAGCCCTGACCACATCCAGGAAGTGCAAGGCAACCTCCTTAGGGTGAGACAGGCGCGGTCACAGCGAAGGAAGGACAATGTCCTCATTGATGTGAAAAGAAGAGACCACCTTCGGTAAAAAGGTAGGTGACGGGCGCAAAACCGCCTTATCCCTATGTAGGACCAGATACGGAGACCTACAGGACAGAGCCGCCAGCTCAGACACCCGCCTGGTGGATGTGATAGCCACCAGGAAAGCCACCTTCTGCGAAAGCAGCTGCAAAGAGATTTCCATGATATTTTCGAAGGGAGGCTTCTGAAGCACTGAGAGTACCAAGTTAAGGTCCCATGGCGCCAAAGGCGACCGAACCTGGGGGGGGCGACATGACAAACCCCTTGTACAAAGGTACGAATCAAGGAATGCATCACCAAGGGACGCTGAAAAAAGATAGCCAGGGCAGAAACCAGGGCCTTGTTGAAGGAAGGCCAGCACCCGCGCCACCGAAAAAAAACGGGGGTTCTCTATCCCCCCCAACCGCTTTGCGCCAGGCAATGTAAGCCTTCCAGGTTCAGTGGTATATCTTACGTGAAGTGGACTTGCGCGCCTTGAGCATGGTGGGAATCACAGATTCATAGACCCCGCGATCCCTTAACACCTGGGATTCAATAGCCAGGCCATTAAAGCCAGAGAGGGTGCAAGATGGGGCCCTGGGACAGCAGATCCTCCTGAAGCGGGAGGCGCCAGGGAACATCCACCACCATCCGCACCACGTCGGCGTACCAGGGATGCCGAGGCCAATCCGGCGCTACCAGAATGGTTGGGATCCCCACTGCCTCTATTCTGCGCAACAGGCGTGGAAGCAGCTTGAGAGGGGGAAAGGCATAGAGGAGCCTATACCAGGACCACGAGGGCGTCCGCAGCGTCTGCCAACGGATCCCTTGTCCTGCTCATGAAGGACTGCACCTTCCGATTGAGCCGGGACGCTAGCAGGTCCACATCTGGCGTGCCCCACTTTAGACAGATCTGGCAGAACACGTCCGGGTGCAGGGACCACTTTCCCTGATCCAGCCTCTGGCCACTGTGGTAGTCCGCCTGCCAATTTTCGACGCCCAGAATGTAAACAGCGGAGATTGCAGGCACGTGAAGTTCTGCCCAGCTCAGAATGTGGGCCACCGCCGCCGCCAAGCTTCTCGTTCCACCCAGATGATTCACATAAGCCAACGCTGTGGCATTGTCTGACTGAACTTGGACAGGCCGACCTCGCAGCCTCCCCGACCAGTGGGAGAGACAAAGCCTGATGGCCCGAAGTTCCAGCACATTGATTGGGAGATGAGACTCCTCTCGGGACCAGCGACCCTGGGTCAACAACAGCCCCAGGGCCCCTCCCCAGCCGATTAGGCTGGCATCCGTAGTGACCATCGTCTATTCCAGGGGAAGATACGACATCCCCAGCCTCAGGGCCGGGGCCCGCAGCCACCAGACGAGGGAGGACCGGGTCTGGCGGTCCAACCTGATCACCTGATCCAGGGACGAACAGGACTTGTTCCACCGCAGCAGAATTGCCCGCTGCAGAGACCGGGTGTGACTCTGGGCATACGGGACCGCCTCAAAGGTGGACACCATGAGCCTCAACACCCTTATGCAAAACCTCAGGGAGGACCACCGCTGTGATAGCAGGGATCACACCGCCACTTGAAGCGTCAGCAGCTTGGCCGGCAGAAGAAACACTTTTGCCTGTGCGGTATCCAAGATCAGGCCCAGATACTCCAAACGGCGCGATGGACTTAGTACCGACTTCGGGAGATTTATCACCCAGCCGAACTCCTGCAGAGAGCTCAGGGTGATCACCACGTTGTCCCTCAAAGCTGAGGCCGACTCCGCCCGCAGGAGAAGGTCGTCGAGATCTGCCACCACCGCTATGCCCCTCTGCCTCAGCAGGGCCAACAGCTTGGTGAAGACCCGGGGAGTGGAGGCCAGACCAAACGGGAGGGCCACAAATTAGTCGTGGTGTTCCCCCACCAGGAAGCGCTGGTGCCGAGCACATATGGGAACTTGCAAGTACGCGTCCTTGATGTCCATGGAAGCCAAGAAATCTCCCTGGCGAAGAGCTGCCACCACCACAGAACAGATGACTCCATTTTGAATTTCCGCGCCCTCACAAAGAGATTGCGTGCTTTCAGGTCCAGGACAGGCCTGACCCCATCCTTCTTGGAACCACAAAGAGGTTGGAGTAACCCGCGGAAACGTTCCAGGGACGGAACCAGAACAATCACCCCCTGACTGAGCAAGTCTTGCACAGCGCCGATCAGGGCCTGCCGTCACCCCGGGGGCAGCCTCATGTTGGAGGCGCAGAACCTGTCCGGGGGCTGGGTATGAAACTATTTTGTACACGGACGAAACCACCTCGCGCACCCAGAGATCCGAAATGCGGAAGGTCCACCGGTCCGCAAACCCAAAGAGACGTCCTCCCACCCGAGCAATAGGCGGGGGGCAACCCATCATGCGGAGGAGGGCTTCTCCTCCGACTTCTCTGGCTTACGCTGCCAGGGACATTTTTGGCCCCCCGCAGAGGCCTTGGTGGGCTCTTGCCCGCCGCACGAAAAAACTTTTTCTGATTCGAAAAGGAGGGGCCCGGCTTACGCACCCTTTCTGGGCTACGGGGGGAAAGTGCTTTCCCCCCTCCTCGTAAGATCCTTAATGATCTCATCCAGGGAAACCCCAAAAAGCCGACCACCTTGGAAGGGCAAGTCCGCCAGGCCATTCTTCAATGCCTGGTCACCCGACCAGCATGTTAGCCAGAGCAAGCGCCTAATAACCACCGCAAAGGCGGACAGCTTTGACAGCATGGGAGCCATGTCCAGTGCCGCATCGCAGAGATACCCAAGGCCCTGGGCCAGCTGGTCTGCCAGCTGCACTGTTTCAGGAGGAACCCGAAGGCCGCCCAAATCACAGTGCAGAATGGTTGCCCATTCCGTAAGCGCCTGCGCCACCAGAGCCGAGGCCAGTGCCGGCCGCATGGCCGACCCCGCCAAAGCGAACATTGCCATCGGCCGGGTCCTTAAAAGATGGAGAGCCCTCCATCGGAATAGTAGTCGCCTTGTTCAGGCGAGACACCGGCGGGTCCACCTTAGGGGACGCCAACTTTTGTAACAGGCTATCCTCAAAGGGGTAGCAAACAGAAAAACGCTTGGGCATGGCAAAAGAACTCTGAGGCCATTGCCATTCCTTATAAACAAACTGATCGAAATACGGCAAATAATAGACTTGTGCATGGCTGAAAAATTAGTTTTTTTCGTTTTTTTATTTTTTCGGAAATTCAGAAATTCAAAAAATTCGGAAATCTGATATTCGGAAATTTGAGGTAATTCAGCAATTGTGGTAATTCGTAAATTCGCGGTAATTCGTAAATTCATGGTAATTCGGCAATTTGGCAATCGGAACAGCCGAAAATCTGAAATTCAGAAATCCGAAAATAACTAAGAACATTTGAAATAATTAACTAATAACTATTAAATTATAGGTATTAGAATCTTCTTGAAAGTTTGCCTGTTAGTGAACTTAAATATGAAATTTATCACTAATAGCCATATTTTCAAGAAAATTCCAATACCTATGGTTTAATAGTTATTCATTATTATTTCAAATGTTCTTTCTTATTTCCGAATTTCAGAGATTTGGAAATAAGGAAGAATATATGAAATAATAAGTTATTCATTTATTATTTTAACTTATTATAAATTATAATAAGCTATTATTTCAAATGTTCTAACTTATTTCCGACTTTTGCAGTGTGTGACTGTATATATGCATACTGTATGTATGTATGTATGTATGTATGTATGTGTACTGAGTGTGTATATACTCTGTGTATATTGTATGTATACATACAAGCTTATTATAATGTTTAATAAGTTAAAATAATAAATCATTAACTTATTATTTCATAACAGCTTATTATAATGTATAAGTTAAAATAATAAATCATTAACTTATTATTTCAAATGTTCTTCCTTATTCCCGAAATTCTGAAATAAGAAAGAACATTTGAAATAATAATAAATAACTATTCAATTATAGGTATTGGAATTTCCTTGAAAGTTTGGCTGTTAGTGAACTTAAATATGAAATTTATCATTAATAGCCATATTTTCAAGAAAATTCCAATACCTATAATTTAATAGGTATTTATTATTATTTCAAATGTTCTTTCTTATGTCCGAATTTCGGAAATAAGGAAGAACATTTGAGATACTAAATTATTGATGTATTATTTTAACTTATTATAAATTATAATAAGCTATTATTATTTCAAATGTTCTTTCTTATTTCCGAATTTTGGAAATTCGGAAATAAAGAAGAACATTTGAAATAATAAGTTATACATGTATTATTTTAACTCATTATAAATAATAATAAGCTATTATTTCAAATGTTTTTTCTTATTTCCGAATTTCGGAAATTCGGACATAAGGAAGAACATTTGAAATAATAAGTTATTAATTTATTATTTTAACTTATTATAAATTATAATAAGCTATTATTTCAAATGTTCTTCCTTATTTCTGACTTTTGAAGTGTGTACATATGCATACTGTATGCATGTATGTATGTATGTGTATACTGGGTGTGTATATACTGTGTGTATATTGTATGTATACTGTGTGTATACATACAATATACACACAGTATATACACACCCAGTATACACACACACATACCTACTGTATATATGCATACTGTATGCATGTATGTATGTGTGTGTGTGTGTGTGTATACTGGGTGTGCATATACTGTGTGTATATTGTATGTATATTGTATGTATACTGTATATACACACCCAGTATACACACACAATACAGTATGCATATATACAGTCAAACACTGCAAAAGTCGGAAATAAGGAAGAAATTTTGAAATAATAGCTTGTTATAATTTATAAGAAGTTAAAATAATAAATTAATCATTTTTTTTTTAAATGTTCTATCTTATTTCCGAAATTCGGAAATAAGAAAGAACATTTGAAATAATAATAAATAACTATTAAATTATAGGTATTGGAATTTTCTTGAAAGTATGACTACTAGTGATAAATTTCATAGTTAGTTATTATTTCAAATATTCTTAGTTATTTTCGAATTTCTGATTTCCGTATTACCGCAATTGCTGAATTACCGCGATTCGGAAAAATGAAAATTCGGAAATTGAAGATTCTGAATTCGTCCGAATTGCCGAATTTTGCAAAATTCGTTAAAAACTAAATTCGGGACAAAACGAATTGCACAAGCCTAGCAAATAAGGGAACACCGCTTCCTGCGCCACTCCAGCCGGCCCCAGCTCACCATCCGACAGCTCCAGGGGGGTCCCTGTCATGGCGGAGCCCCCCTCCTGGTCCGATTCCTCCCCAGAAGATAGTGGAGGGGTGGCCGTTTCTTCGCCACCCTGCGGTCATGGACCGGCTCCACCTGGGAGAAAAAATCCTCCAGGATCGCAGTCAACTTGTCAAGAGGGACCACAGGTCCCAGCACGCCCGGAGCCACACCGGAGACTTCCGACGGGGAAGCACCTGCTTCAGCCATTGCGCCACCCACACCGGACACACACCACCCACAGAGGTCTGAGTCCCGGGACCAGGCGCCCCCCCACCCCAAAAATCCACCATACAGGGTCCCAAGGGCACCCAGGAGGACTCCCCACTGACCCGCTCCCTACCCCGGGAGAGTGCACTGCCAAGTAGCTGCTGCTGCTGTAGTCCGCCGCTGCTGTCCCCCACGTGCTGCCTGCGTCCAACAGGAAGAAGGCACCAGAACACATCGGGACCACCCCCGCATGCTCTGATCCAAGCAGAGCGCGGACGGCCACCCAAAAATGGCCGCCAGAGAACACTAGAGGCCAAACTGCTGCCTGGACCCCCGCAAAATGGCGGCCCGAGGCTAAAGCCTCGGCCGGTCTACCAGAAAATGGCGGCCGGACTACAGGAAAATGGCGGCCGTGCCATGACAAAAAGGTGCCGGCCGAAGAGGTCAACGGACCCTAGGCCGAGGGGAGGTGGGGGGAAGATGAGTGAGTGGAGCACCATGAGGTAGGGGGGGTGAGGGAGTGGAGGAAGGGAGAGATGCCAGCCCAACACCCCAGGGGGGAACCCGCCTGCCCCCCCACACCCTGGTGGGGATGTACTTACCCATCCGGACAGGCGTAGCAGGTAACCCACCCGAGACAGACCTGCCACCCCGCTACTCCGGGGGGAGCTGCCGGCCACGTGGCGCAAGCCCGAGGACACGTTCCTAAGTGCGCTGGTGGGGCGTTTAACCCGTCGGCCGCCCCGCACGGAACGGGGCCCAACGCGGCCGACTCAGCGTGGAGCTAAGGTCGGCTCGCGGTCGTTGGCCACGCTGGGGAGACTACCTGGATCTAGGACATCCAGCCCGTCACCCAGCCAGCTACTTGATTGCAGTCTTCATCAGCAGATTTCTTGAAAAAACTGGGGAATCACAGGTCCCAGCAGGGAGCCAGGTCCTACTCCTGGCACTAGGCAGAAAGAACTGAGTGTGCTTAGCAGGGTGGAGAGGTTATACCAAGTGAGGACTGCCCCCTGGGAGGGGCTGTGTCTGCTTTTAGCTGAACTGTGTTCTGCCTAGTCCACTCCTAGTGAAAGGTGGCATAACCCCACGTCATAAATAAAGCTGCTGCGCCCGTGAAAGAACGAGAAAAAAAAAGACCTTCTGTGTGCTTCCCCCCCAATGCTCACCTGAGCTCCCTCTCCCAGCGATGTGCACAAGAGCCTCAGCTGTCCCGGGACTCCCTCTCCTCATTGGATGAGACAGCAGGGGGAGTCCTTGGCTCCCACTGCTATCAATTACAGCCAGTGAGCCAATGAGGAGAGAGCAGGGGGCAGGGCCGAGCCACGGCTCTATGTGTGTTATTGACACATATAGCAGGGCTCGGGAGCAAGCACACACCAATTCCCTCATAGCAAGCGGATTGCTATTGGGGGGCTCTGGTCAAGGGGGAGGAGCCAAGAACGCCAGCAGAGGACCCGAGAAGAAGAGGATTGGTGCTGCTCTATGCAAAACCACTGCACAGAGTGGGTAAGTATGACATGCTTGTAATTCTTTTTTTTTTTTAAAAAAGCTGACCCTTTAATACTACTTTAATTTATTTAGATTCACTTTATTTAGGGAAATTTTCTATAGGAAAAAAGCCATTGACCATCTACTGTACATACTGCCTTATTCTGCATTTGATTGACTGGATGACCACACCTATCTATCGGTAGTGACATGACAGGGTATATTTATAAAACACTGAATGTGACATTCACTAAACATTCAATGCAGGTAATTCTTCCCGGTGTGTTTAATAAATAATTTACTACCTGTGAGTGTTTGGGGATTGTCACATGCAATGCTTTACAAATGAACGACCAGTGGAGCATAACTTTTTTCAAATCAGACTAAGGGCCCTTTCACACGGAGCGGATCCGCTCAGCAGAGTCCGCTAGCTCAGCTGGAGATAGAACCGTTGATCCCCGCTGAGCCGGCGGATGACAGGTCTGCTCTCTGATCCCCGCTGTTCTCAATGGGGAGATCGGATGAAAATGAACAACCTGTCCGTTTTCATCCGATACGCTGGATGGATGGTGAATGTATCGCCCATACGCCTGTTTTGACAGATCGGATGGCAGACGGGTGTCAGCGGACACATCTCTGCTGACATCCGCCTGCCCATAGAGGTCTATGGGTGGCCCCCTCGGATCTGCCTGAAAAACAGACAGGCGTATCCCAGCAGGCCGATCGTATGAAAGCGCCTAAGTGCTGATCGTTTTATTTCTTGTTAAATGTTGTTTGAAAATGTTTCACTACTACAGCGGTAAATATAACCCCTCGTGCAAAAGTCCTAATTCACTGCGCATATATATAACTTTGGATGTACAATACGATTTTTATATTTCTGCATGCACAGAAAGGACTAAATCTAAGTGATTACGGTAGGTCAAATGAAAACCCAAGGGGAAAAGTGATTCAATTCGTCTCTGGCTGGCTTCTGTACCTGGCTTCTGTACCTGGCTTCAGAGACAATGCCAGCATTTAAACATTGTCCAGACTGGTCCTCTTTTTACAGTTTGCACTTCCATTATCGTATTACCTATGCTGATCTGTTTGCACTACAAACACATGGAGATTATAGCATGACACTACCAGAACCGAATGCCTGGTACACACATTAAAGTGGGAGTAAACTCACATATATGAATTTTATAGGGAAGCCTGTAAATATCTCCTAAACATGCTCCGTTTAGGAGATCTTTACTGTACATGCAGCCAGTGACATCACCGGCACATACGCTCTGAAGGAACGCCCACCTGGGCCATTCCTATGCCGTAAATGTCTGCTCCCGTGTGCATGTGAAAAACTGACGTCATAACAGCTCCAGCCACTCGAACAGTCAGAGTCCGCAAACCCAGAAGAAAGACAGCTGGAAGGGCTTCATTCTAAGGGAAGTTTCACATAATGTGCTAGTATGTCACGCATACTAGCATATTATAACTTTGCAGGTTAAAAAAAAAAATTGCCAGAGGTTTACTACCACTTTAAGTTTTGTTTTAACCATGAAAGAAAAAAAAATGGAGGAGTTCACTGTACTAACTATGCTTTGTTAGTACAACGATCTTCTCGCTGTGCTTCTGTGTTCTGACAGGGGGACTTGCCTCTCCCCCCCCCCCCCCCCCACCAGAACACACCAGTCAGAGTCTGCAGCCAGAGGCTTATCTAGAACCTTCAGGGCCCCGGGGGAAGGGCCCCCCTGACCCCCTCCCTTCCATCCAAGCCCCAGGCTTCCAGTTCCCTGACTCTCCCTTTCCCCGCCCCCCCACCCCCGGGGTGCGTGCCCAGCGCGCTCTGTGACTGCTGTGTCTTTCGGACACAGCTGCCCTTTACCATGTGATCAGCTAAACACATGTAAACAAACTTGCAGATCTCATTGGTAGTCTTTTCCTCCCACACGGTCTCTGTGTGAGGAAAGGAGAGCCGTTAAACGGCAAGACTGTCAAGTATATTGTTTACACTGGTAAAGTAATCAGGGCACTGATTATCAGTGCCACCTATCAGTGCTTAGCAATGCCACCTATCAGTGACCATAAATGCAGTCTATTAGTGCAGCCTGTCAGTGCCACCTATCAGTGCCCATCAGTGTAGCCTATCAGTGCCGCCTATCATTGCCCATCAATGCTGCCTATCAGTGCCCACCAGTGCCACCTGTCAGTGCCCATCGGTGCAGCCTATGAGCGCCTCTTCAGTAGGACTCTGAGCTGAGAGCATCTCTCTTATACAGCTCAGAGCCTGCACTGACAGTTTCCCCTCCCTCACACGGATGGGAGAGGAGTAACCAATCTGCTCCTTCTCCAGCCCCTCTCCTCCAGTTTGTACACTGTGGGAAGCTAAGCAGTGGAATGATCGGAATTCAGCTGCTGGGCGTCACACTTCATGCGGCGCACACACAGGAGGAGAAGGGTGGCAGAAGAAGGAGCAGATCGGCTCTCTCCTCTCCCATCCGTGTGCGGGAGGAGGGAGGGGGAACTGCCACTGCAGGCTCCAGGCTACATGAGATGCTCTATACTCAGAGCCTTGCGGCCAGCACACCGATGGGGTCCCCCCAACAGTGCCGGAACACCAGGGCCCGGTCGCAAGTGCAACCTTTGCGACCCTGGTAATTCCACCACTGTTGCAAGTACTGATCTGATGACGATCGGCTGTTGGTTTTCCAGTATTCTCATTTGACATAAGCCAGTCATGAGATCGGCTTCTGTCAGGCAAGCAGCTGTACACATGGGTCGGTTACTACTGTACCAGCTGATTTCGGACGATATTAGGCCCGTATGTACTGGCTCCACTTTTACTGTACAATAGTCTGTGTATGATGACTTACCAAAATGCTATATGCTGGACTAAAAGCTAAAAAAGTCACTTGATGTATGATGAAAAAAATAACTCAAGTTTGTAAATATACATTGCCTTATAATCATTACTAGTAATTTAGCGAAAATTTGTTCACAGCAGTCAGCAATAGAGCAAATCAAGCAGCAGATTTTCTCTTTTTGTATTTACTCACTCTGTATATGTCACTAAGGCAACTGTCATATATTTTTTATTGATTATGTTCATACATAACACTTTTGCAGACCCTTTTGGGATTGTTGACAAAGCTATCACTGACCGCACAATGGCGATAGATATCCCCCACAATGTCCTTTTCTATGAGCTTTGGTGTCCACGGGCAGTTCTCCCTCAGTTCCCAGCACAGACACCCCACTTGGCCCTCTATCCACAACACCACATGGTGAACCTTTGAGCAGATTGTGATTATACTAAGGAAGGATACTTAGCTGGGTGAACTTGTTGTTCCTCTCCTTCCCTTCTCTACAAAATTCAGTCTACATAACCTATCCTTAATCATGCAATTTTTCTCCATATAGTGATGCTTATTGCACCCGCTCCTGAAGAAGTGGAAATCACTCCATGAAACGAGTTGAGCGTCATAAGATGTCAATAAGGCAATCATGCGTTTACATATATGTTCAAGATTATATATATATGAATTCTTTGCCAATTGTGAGTTTGTTGTGCTGTATTCTTATTCTCACTATCAGCTCTTAACCTCATATCTACATGTTCTAATGTGTTATGTTTTTATTTTTATTAATTATGTAATGTTCTTTTATATGTATTATGATTTTAATCGGGGAGTTTTCTTTACATTGTATTGATAGGGACGCTCAATAAAAGTCGTTCCCAATACTACTACTAATTTCTACTATCATGATTCGTCCCATATATACTTATATTTTCTTCTTGTTTGCATCTCATTTAAAGTCCAAACCTTCTCCTTTTCTCTCCAATTAAAGCGGTAGTAAACCCTCCTATAATTTTCAGCCAAGGAAGCTGTCATCTTGGCCCTTGTTTAATCTACAACTGCCTTGATGCTGCACATGTGATCAGCTATGACACCAGCCATTGGATGGTTTGACAGTTTGGTTTAGAGAACAATCAATGGGAGTGTTACATTTCCGGCACATGCCGGAAATTTAACTGTTTTTTAAACTGTTAAATGGATGGGTTTACTACCGCTTTAAACAGGGATGGAGGCTCTAAGCCTTACAGGCTAGGAGCTTCAAAGTTGCACCAACTTTCCTTTTTCAGTGAAGCAGCTGATGAAGTTTTAATATGTAGTACAGGTGAAAAGTACAAGCTGTACAAGACTTCCAGACCCAAACTATTATAAAAGCATTTATTTTTTTCCTATTAGCTCACACAATATACTGTACGATAGATTGTTATGCAACTTTCCTCAGATGTATTAAATAATAATGTATTTTAAAGGGGTCTTAAAGCTGAACTCTGGAAGTTATTTATTTTGCATACTTATATTGGTCCAGCTTAGGACAATGTAAGTATACATATCTCATACCTGATGAACTTCTGGGGAAGCTAAAAATTGGTGTAGTAGTCAGCGCAGCTACAGTGATAGCCTTCCAGATCCTACTTAAGTTCTATGCAAGCGACTTTCCGTCTTCACACTGACCACAGGGGGCGACTCCATGGGCACTGCTGCCATTCATAGCACATTTTGTACATTTTTCAGCTTCTCTAATGGCCCACCAGGTATGAGATATGCATACTTACTTTGAGACAGTCTGGACCAATGTAAGTATGCAATATAGATCATTCTTGGAATTCAGCTTTCATGCTTACCTACAGTAAGATGTATTACAGGCCCGTTAAGTTATTGGCACCCTTGCTATGTAGCTCTGGGCTTGGGTTTGAATCTTACCTTGATTACCACCTGCATGAATGTTGTATGCTCTCCCTGTGTTTCTGTGGGTTCTCTTAAACTTATCAAGTTTTTTTTTTCCTGTAATACTAGTGTGTTAAACAAGAACTTGCTTAAATCAATAGCTCTGCTCAAGACTCAATCCTCTTATACCTGGCCATTCCAGGTGCTGGCTACTGTAGTCTGCCTCCACTCTCCATCAAAGATATGAAAAAATGTATCAGCCACACTCTACAGTTAGCGCCTCTTGCTGTATTTGTTTTCAACAAAGTGACTCCATACAACAGTGTCTCCACCTGAAAACCAACCTTCCTTGACGCGTTTCAGCACTCCTGGCTTGCACATAAGGATAGGAGAAGTACTATGCTTGTGAGCAAGCAAGCCAGGAATGGTGAAACACATCAAGGAAGGTTGGTTTTGGTGTGGAGACACTGTTGTACACAGTCACTTTTTTGACAATTAATAAATACGTCAAGAAAAGCTAAGTGTGGAGTGTGGCTGATACATTTTTTCCTTACTGGGGTGTTAAAGACATAAGTCTGTGCAACAGACCTTGCCATCCTTCTGAAACAATCTGGTGTGGAGAGGTGGCACCAAAGCAAATAGTTGTACGCCTCTAATGCATTGTTCAGGAGGAATGAAATCAATGCCACTTCTGTTTTAAACACTGGTATTACAGTGCCTTGATAGGCAAGGTAGGCACCGGCCTAGAGTGGGCACATCAGTCGCCCCCCCCCCCAGGCAGAAGGGCTGCTTGGGTGTGGGCTGACAGCTCCCAGCCCCACCGCTGCCTCTTCCAATTCTGGCAGAGCCGCTTGTTGCTAGCTATTAGAGGTGGGGTTCAGTGGTGTGGCTCACCAGTTAGGCAGGACTGTGAGTGATGGGGCGGAGAGCTGGCAGAGGTGATCCGAGTTTCGGGCTGCTGCTATCTTGTGCTGTCAGCATCAGACAGAGCAGAGAAGCCACCAGAATGCAGCCTCCTCCACGGAAAGTGAGTGGGACCTTTCTGGGGGGGGGGGGGTTAGGTTAGAGGGGAGGTGATAGGGGCAGAGGAAAGAAGTATCTGGGCTCTGTACTGGGGGTCATAGGGCTGACTGGTGGAAGCAGTCATCTGACTGTCTGTTGTGTCCCACATGGAACTGTGCGAGTGTTTATTATTATATGTAGAATATGAGCCACACCAGTGTCTGCTTACCAGAGAAATCCCCAGAACACAGAAATATACTCTGATCACGGATCAACATAGGGGAAGCCTGCCATTTACTACCCTAGCCTGCCTGGATACTACCCTAGCCTGTCAGTTTACTACCCTAGCCTGCCTGTATACTACCCTAGCCTGTCCGTATACTACCCTAGCCTGTCCGTATACTACCCTAGCCTGTCCGTATACTACCCTAGCCTGCCAGTATACTACCCTAGCCTGTCCATATACTACTTTTGGAGGGGATGTGACCCTCCAAAAGTGAAGGACTACAGGTCCCAGCATGAACCCCTCAGAGCTTTGGATGTGTCACACCCCCTGCCCCCCCCCCCCAACTAGTGAAGGACTACAGGTCACAGCATGAACCCATGAGATATACGGGGTCACATCCTTAGATGTCAGGGGTACATGCTGGGACTTGTAGTCCATCTTTGAGGAAGAGACCCCCCAAAAGTGAAGGATTACAGGTCCCAGCATGAATCCCTCAGAGCTCAGGATGTGACACCCCCCCCCCCCCAACTAGTGAAGGACTACTGGTAACAGCATGAACCCATAAGATCTAAGGGGTCACATCCTGAGATCTCAGGGGTTCATGCTGGGACTTTTAGTCCTTCACTTTTGAGGATGCAACCTCCCCAAAAGTGAAGAACTACAGGTCACAGCATGGACCCGTGAGATCTAAGGGGATCACATCCTTAGATCTCAGGGGTTCATGCTGGGACTTGTAGTCCTTCACTAGTTGCTTCAATTGTTAGATTCAATGGGCCACTTGACTGGACTTGCCCCCCATGCCTAAGGCTGCCAGCCCTCCCCTGACTAAGGTTCTCTAACAAACCTCTGAGGGATTCCCAGAACAGCTGTATTTATACTGAGATGAAATTACACACAGGTGGACTCTATTTACTAATTAGGTGCCTTCTGAAGGCAATTGGTCCCACTAGATTTTAGTTAGGGATATCAGAGGAAAGGGAGCTGAATACAAATGCACGCCACACTTTTCACATATTTTTTTTGTAAAAAAATTTGGAAAATCGTTTATCATTTTCCTTCCACTTCACAATTATGTGCCACTTTGTGTTGGTCTATCACATAAAATCCCTATAAAATACATTTACGTTTTTGGTTTTAACGTGACAAAATGTGGAAAATTTCTAGGGATAGGAATACTTTTTCAAGGCACTGTATGTCTATTTACTGTACAAATTCCCAGACAAGTAATAGCAGCACATCAGGAATATCTTTACTGGAAATAAAGAAAAAGCACAACTGTTGTAAAGAAAGCCTTTGATGGAAATTTCAGTTACTGTTAAAAAATTCTATGTTTAATATAGACACATCTCAAAAGGTCATTTCTATAAGGACTACACGACGATAATGAACAGACCCTTAAACATGTCATTTATCTGTATGTCACGGAACTTTTTCATAAGGATAGGGATCTTTAAAAGGTGTAAAACAGTGCAATTTTGGTTTTTGCATTTACATAAAATATCCCTAAAATACACTATCTGGTTGTGTTTCACCGTGTATTAACACTTCACCTTCCTTTTACTATTTGCTAAAAGGTTTAAAAAAATGTTTTTTTTATACACTTTTCACACCGCACGTAAACATAAGTCGAGGG
>BLSH010449190.1:1053141-1064107 GCA_018402905.1 Glandirana rugosa | reverse complement strand
TACCATCCCCTAGGGGAGGCATGCTGCTGGCCAGGCCCTTGGACAGGCGTACCTAGTCACTGGGCTCTAGTGGGTTTTAGCCACTGGCCGCCCGCACGGAACGGGCGCTATGCGGTGGGCACCCCGAAGGGCGTTCGCATAGTGTCGGCTGGACTGGGGAAAGATTTGGATTCTAGATATCCTCTATACCACCAGCCAGCTTCTTGATAGCAGTCTTCATCAGATGAATCTTCAGGAGACCGCAGCTCCCAAAGGGAACCAGGTCTACTCCTTGCACTAGGCAAAAGAAAACTGATGTGCTATGCAGAGCAGGGGGATTATATGCTGAGGTGAGGACGGCCCCCTGGGAGGGGCCAACCTACGCTTTTGTTTTTGCCTAGTCTACTCCTAGTAGGATGAGCATAACCCCATGTGTCATAAGAAGGCTGTGTCTGTCAGTGAACGGAAGAGAAAGGTTGATCACCCATTTACGTCTGTTTTTCCATAGAGATGCTTTGATGTCCATTTGTCATCCGTCAACAGATGGATGAAAAACGGACAAACGGAACACTGGTGTGAAAGGGGCCATATAGACAAACAGCATCAACACACACAGTGCGCTAACAAAATAGGTACAGATTCAATGTCATACAGGTGTCTACCAAGTGCACATAATGGTGAGGACTCATTTATAGAAGGAAATTGATAGATTTGATTTGATTTTTTAACTCTGTCTTATCACATGTTCCAAAGTCCAGAGCACTGATCAGTTTGGTGATAATTTTAATTTAAACAAGATCAGATAAAGTTATGCAAATATTGCTCATAATCTACTTGGTGTGCTCAATCAATTTCTTCTCATGCGTTTATACCACGTAGGATAGCAAAATTCCTTTGTAGCCTAGGCGTACTCCCAAAATATGTGTGTGGGTGTGATGAATTTTATAGTTTCCTCATATTATCTGAACACTTCAGATTTGATCTCATAAGTTTTGGCTAAGTTATGCTTATAGCTTGGTTGATCCAGGTAAGAAAATAAAATGATTGTTACCTTTAAAGTGCTCCTATCATATGCTGTCAAAAAAAATAAGCTTGCAGCTTTATAGGTGTCCTTTGGTGCCACGTCCTACCATTTCCATGCCAGGCCTGGTTTGTGTGCTGCTGCACTACTCCAATGTCACAAAAAGGAGTAAACATGCATGTTCCCTCCTCACCCCACAATGCAGTGTGCTTGGTGTTTGAGACAATTATCGCCAGGCCTGTGCACTACTTACAAACACATTATAAATTTGGGTCCTTTGCAAGATTTAGAGAACATGAATGAGGGGGAATTCACCTTTAGTTTCAATGCATGAATAATTTGGATAAAGCAGGCTTTCCTATCTTGGAAACGTTATGTAATGATAATGATCAGCAGCATTGTATAAAATAATGGTTCCCATCAATTATATTTAAACATTATAATCACAACAAACAGCAAATTCTCCTCGCCATCCTTGACATTTATCAGACTTTACTACTCACATTTTCTGTGAACTCATCTGATGTTGAAGCAGCAGATGAAAGTAAGGCCAGTGCTTGATTGACATCTTCGTCGTTCTCAGTGCATAGCTGTTGAACGGATGTCAGAAATTCCTGGCACTGAGGTAAGTTACAAGTATCGAAATCTGTCATTTTATCCAGCACGCTTGTATCCGTTGATGTCTGGAGCATCTGCAGAGCTAACACTGGGATATAAAAAAACATACAAATCTGTACAGCAGTGTAACTGAAATGTAATTTGTTTTCATTGATGACTTCACATTTATTTTTAACAATCTATATGCTCTTCAAGCCTGTGCAGCGGTTCCCATTTTATTGCATAGACTTAGTTCTACAACCAAAAATGGTGCAGAAGGTGGGACAGATGGCTTCTACAATCAGTCAGGTTTAGTTTTACAATGAAGAAAGAAATCCGGTTCATTGTTATGGGTACATCTCCACTTTTTTCTATTCTTTACTCCTAGTTTTATATATATCTTGGTTCCTATATAGTGTATGGCAGTGGTTCCCAACCCTGTCCTCAAGTACCTCCAACAGGCCATGTTTGCAGGTTTTCCTTTATCTTGCGAAGGTGCTTTAAATCAGAATCAATGGCTTGGTATTTTGGACAGCTATTTTATCTAAGAGAAATTCCCAAAACATGGCCTGTTGGGGGTACTTGAGGACAGGGTTGAGAACCACTGGTGTATGGAACAGATTTCATTATGTTAGAAAAATGTATTTTTGTAAGGTTGCATTTACACTTGAGCTAAGCATCTTTGGTCGTTTTTACAGGCTTTTTTTTTAGCATGTGTACATCCCATTAAAGTCTATTTGGGCCAAAAACTGTTTTGAAGCTTGTAGCGCAAAAGAAGCTCATGTAGGCTGCATTCACATCTTGACATTTTGAGTCACGGGCAGATCTGCCACGATTCTCCCCGCGATTTCAAAGCGCCGAGGTGTGAATGACAAATTGCAGAAAGCACATTTGCCTTTCATTTGAATGGTACCTAAAATCGAGGTGTGGTTTTGGCACGCTAAATTGAGCTGGCAACCCGCATTGCTTGAAGCCTAAAAAAAGTTCAGGAGCTACTTCACACAACTATCATGGCAGAACGGCATCGCAATCTTTGATGCCATTCAAATGAATGGCATCTCAAATGTGCTTTTTGTGATTTATCATTCACACCTTGGCGCTTTGAAGTCATGGGCAGAATTGTGGAAGATTTGCCCGCGATTCAAAATGCTGAGATGTGAATGCAGCCGTACTCCTTCAAGCTTCAAGTGACACTACGCTCAGGTGTGAACAGGCACTATGAAAAACCATGAGATTTTTGCTGTCGAGCGTTTTGGTGTTTGAGCTACAAATTGCTCAGGTGTGAATGGGGCCTAAGTGTAGACTCCCTTTTATAGATGGGGAATCTAGCCATATATACCGTGAGATTGGACAAATCCATATTTTGGTACCTGATCATCACACCTCTTCTATATCAGAGCATATACTCTGCAGACTCAGACTGTACTCCATACACATATTAAAGCAGAACTAAACTCTCTCAATCAGCATTAAGTATTTTTAATTCTTATGCTGCTAGCATAGTAAATAGATAGGAAGGCATATTAAATATACTTGTTTTTTTTACTCATTTCTTTAGTTGCTTCCTGGTTTCTGGCCTAGGGCAAAATGTCATACATCCCAGGAGTCTTCATGGGCATTTTTTTCTTTCATCTGGAGGAAGGGCTTTCTCAGCTAAGCACACCCTCCTGCCTGCATACCTGAGCTAAGGGCAAATGGTTTCGAGGAAGTAAATGCTACATGAATCACCTGTCTTTACTCATGATGGCCATGGCTTGAAATGATGGGGGGGTCAAAGTAAAAAAAAAAAACAAGCATTGAGACATGGATGGATGGGAGAGGTTGCTTTGAATATTAAAAATGACTTAACAGCATTGTCAGTTTGTGGTGCTCAGATACAAGTTAAGAGAGAAGTTTGGGTTAAAAGAGAAAAACAAACATGCATATTCACCTAGGTGGATGCAGCATCGATCCAATGCTGCATCTGTCCCCCGCTGCCTCTACACTGAGAACGGCTCTGCTCGGAGCAGAGAGCCGTGACCGTCAGTCACCGGGCTCTCTGCTCTGCCCCTCCATGGCTCACTGGAGCGCTGAGCTGAGGAGGGGGCGGAAGGGGTAGGGCTCAGTCTCCCAGCAGCTCACTGAGAGGCTGAGCCAACTGCCGATCAAAGCTTCTGGGTGGATTGCGACTGTAAAGTCGGGTTCAATCCAGAGCCTGGACCGGCAGAATGGTGTCAGCCAATAGCAGACTTTAGCCCATTGTCAGCTGAAAATGGGTCACAGGAGTGCAGGAATAACTGCACTCCTATGATCCATAGGAGAAGGCCAACCAAAGGAGTTTTGGCCATACTTCTCCTTTATGTTCTGCTTTAATTATCACCTATTTAGTTACCATTACAAAAAACAATGGACCTACTCATGAATAATGTGCATCCTATGATTCAGGGCATATCGAATGATGTAGACAATATATCATACTTGAAGCTTTTGTTCCAAAATCATGCGGTCACAAATGTTCCAGTTTTAGAAGCACAGATTACTAGTCATATCAGACAAAACTGGCCTATGTTGCTTATTGATTTTTATTTTTATATTTGATATGTATTAATTTAAATTATTTGTTGTTTTGTATGATGCCAAGATGGACTGATACAACAATGGAAAAATCCAGTATACTCAGTGAGCAGTTTGAAAATTTCCATCAAAATATGGCAAAAAAAGGTCTACACAGGACATGTTTAGCAGTACCTCTGCTATTTAAAGGGGATTGTCAATGCTCCATTCATTTGTCACTCCTTTATTTACAACAATGAAACTTCTCCACCCCAACACAGACCTTCTTTGCTTAGTATTGTTTACAGAATTTGGCAGAGAAAGGCGTGACCATTCAGATACAATAAGTAATATATGGACAATTGTATCTGTATGCTTTCACGGTGATACCAGATTTCACCAGCAGATTCAGTAGCAAATTAAAGTGAAACTCCCAGTTTCAGTAATTCCTGCTATGTTGCCCCTTGGAGGAGTCACAGGCAATACAGTGATTTATATTTTAATTGGAAATTCTCTTAAACAAAATATCCAGGCATCTACAAAAGCAGGTCTTTTCTAGAAGGTTAAAATACATCTGGTATGTAAGAAAATAGGCAATATATATTGGAACAGTTCCATTCATGATTTAGAGACCAGGGGCGTACATAGAGGGGTCACAATTGGGACCTGGGCCTATGCTACAGGGGGCCCGTGCAGCCCCCTATACACCTGGATAGGGGGGGCGACATATAGAGGAACCAACCCCCTCCATTTTTCTCCTGCAGCTGCTGAAAGGCTGCAGAAGGAAAATGGAGGTGATTGGTTCCTCTACACGACACCCCTCCTGTCCACCACCTACTGCCCCAAGCTCCTGTGTACAATTCGCCCCCCTCATCCCCTGCAGATGCTGACTCCCCCCCTCCCCTCTCCTACCAGCTGCTGCAGGGAATCTGCCAGGATGGAGAGCAGGGAAGGGGCCGGTAAATATGTCATTTACTGGCCCCTTTCTTGCCTAAATGAATAGAGTCAGTGATCTGTACCGATCCATGACTTTCTCCAGTCATAACTGAGGCATAGTAAACTGTGTTTACTATTGTTCAATTTGTGAATGAACAGGAAGCTCTATACAGAGCTACTCCTGTCCATTCATTCTGTGCAGCTGAGATGAAACATCAGAGGTCTATTTACACCCCTGATATTTCACCAAAGCCCCGCAACAGGGCTCCAAAAAAATTGTAAAAAATAAAATTGTAAAAAAAATTAAATATAATGGTAAAAAAAAATAAACAAAATAAAAATAAAAAATTCCTGGCACCAGTGGCAGAACTACCAGGGTGCAAAGGTTGCACTTGCGACCGGGCCCTGGCATTCCGTCACCGTGGGGGGCCCCGACTGGGGGTCAGGGGGCCTTTTATAGTTTCTTGCACCGGGGCCCTGAAGGTTCTAGTTACGCCTCTAAAAGAGACATTACAAAAATATAAAACGTGTAGAGCATACCTTCCTTAGTAAGATGAATTAAATAGCTTTTGAGGTCAGAAATATTATGGCTGCTGAAGAAATCATAATACTGGAAAACCGTAATGATTTCTGTGGACAGATTCGCTGGCAACAGGTTCTCTGCTTTGTCTAGATTTTGAGCAATCAACTTCCTGAAAACTAAAGAAACGTGAAAAAGTTTGTGAATGGTAAAAAATATACACTTTGCCAAAAGGATGGATATACATTACAAAAATACCTAAAACAGATAAATCAGGGCTGTTGGAGGTCTTTTTGTACTAGCCACTGAATTCAAGAGTAGCCTATATACAGTTGTTATAACAGGTATGGGTATGAAGTGATTTCTTAGTAGATCTTAATACCCAAACATGTTAAATGTATGATGCCATCTGTGTTCGATGTGTAATAAAAGTTCAGTGAATCACATCCAACCGATCTACATGATTGTCAGATATCTCAACGCAGTACGCTGTCTTCTTCTACACCAGGGATATGCAATTAGCGGACCTCCAGCTGTTGCAGAACTACAAGTCCCATGAGGCATAGCCAGACTCTGACAGCCACAAGCATGACACCCAGAGGCATGATGGGACTTGTAGTTTTGCAACAGCTGGAGGTCCGCTAATTGCATATCCCTGCTCTACACTATGAAAATCATCAGTGTACACCAGGGCCTTTTTTCATTTACAATGTGGCAGAATGGAGGCTTCTGTGTTTACACGTGACAGCGCACCTCTCCTGGCAGCCGCACATAACCCTTCCTGCCCTGCACATCCCTATGACAGCAGAAAAAGGGGGTTTACACATCCACGCTAGTCTGGCAGCATTAGCTCATCCTGAAGCTCTCGCCTCCAGCTCGCACTCTCTTGCTGTAAGTTGTAGCTGCTCTTCTGCAGCAGCTCCTATCTCTGCTACTCTCCTGATGGGAAGGGAGGGGGATTTGTGGGAGGGAGGAGAGCTCTGGGGATTTGTGGGAGGGAGGAGAGCTCTGTGCTGGGTTTGGGAAGGAGGGCTCTGCACTTAGAGAGGAGGGGATTTGGGAGGGTGGGTGTCATTTTTGGTTTTAATGTGGCCAGTGAGATATGCACCACTGAACCCTACACTCTGTACATAGTACTCTCTTAAGCTCTGCACGCAGTGCACCCCTGAATCCTGCATGATGTATGCAGTGCACTCCTGAACTCTGCACTCTGTACATAGCGCTTTCTTAAGTTCTGCACTCTGCACCCAGTGCACCTTCCCAGCGCTGCACTCTGCACCCAGTGCACCTTCCCAGCCCTGCACTCTGCACCCAGTGCACCTTCCCAGCGCTGCACTCTGCACCCAGTGCACCTTCCCAGCGCTGCACTCTGCACCCAGTGCACCTTCCCAACGCTGCACTCTGCACCCAGTGCACCTTCCCAACGCTGCACTCTGTACCCAGTGCACCTCCGAACTCTGCACTCTGTACCCAGTGCACTTCCGAACTCTGAACTCTGTACCCAGTGCACTTCCGAACTCTGCACTCTGTACCCAGTGCACTTCCGAACTCTGCACCCAGTGCACTTCTAAACTCTGCACTCTGTACCCAGTGCACTTCTAAACTCTGCACTCTGTACCCAGTGCACTTCCGAACTCTGCACTTTCTACCCAGTGCACTTCCGAACTCTGCACTTTCTACCCAGTGCACTTCCGAACTCTGCACTTTCTACCCAGTGCACTTCCGAACTCTGCACTCTGTATGCAGCACACTTCTGAACCCTGTACTATGCATGTAGTGCACTCCTGAACTCTGCATCCCTGGTATTTAACAATGCCCCTTTAAGATCCTCCCACTGTTGCAGCATGTTCAGCAGGGAAGGAAGGGGGTGTTTGGCTGCGCTCCTGCACCTACCTATTCTCTGAGAAAAAAATAAAGCCCTGGTGTACACTATATAGGGCAGGTAAATGTGATTCATTATGTTCTCACCATATGAACGTGCTAACCACACAGTTGAATCCATCAATACTTATCCCTCCACATAGTGCATATAAGTAGGCCTTTAAGGCCTTCTTTGGTTCATAACCCCCTCCCCAGGTTACATCTGTAAACACATAACCACAAGCCATTAGGTTATACGAGGCATATAGCAGTAGGAATGACTATCAAATCTAAGGAGAAATTTTTTTTTATTAAGTGAGAAAAGCTGCACAACTGAATGTTTGAGGAAGGCAATAAAAAATATATTGTGAAAAACTTCGGTCTACCATTTTCTTTATTTGTTGCAAGTAATGAAGAGGTCTTTATCATGTATTTGCCAAAATGTTTTAAAAAATTCCTTTTGTAAATGATACAACTGGCCAGATCAACCCACGGGTTGCAGGAAAGAAATTTGACAGTGTTGACAGGGCAATCCTTCCCGCCGAGCTATTGTGTTCTCTTGGTGGGTGGGGGAAGCCATCCCCACCAGGAGAAGACAGTGATTACTGCTAGTGGCTATACCAGCCGCTATTGATAATCATATGTAAAATCTAGCCTGCTGCTTGTATCCCAGATGATCGACTGACCAACTTGGTACATTCAGCTTGCCCATACATGGTTCGAATCTCGCCTGGTTCCTGCTGAACCGGCCAAGAATTGAACAGTCTATGGCAAGCCTATGTCATGCATGCTGTATATAATTAAAAGCTATATGAGACAAACCAGGTAACATCCAACTTGCTATACTGGTCAACATTGGCTGATAATCATTCCCCAAGTCCCCGGTTACAGGAAGTCTTGTAGTGTAATTGGACTAATAAATATGTGTTAGGATATAACTGCAGTTCCAATTCCAGCAAAAAGGTGAATATGCAAAGCCCTATGGTTAACAGAGCTGGCAAATAACTACTGTGGGGTATGCTCCATACAAACTCAAGCAGGGGTAACAAAGTGTATTATATTTGTTCCTCCCATAAAGAGGGGATAGGACATTCCCTCCATTTGTGATCATGTGTTCATCCTCCTGGGGTTATGACCTATCTCAGCACATTCCCATGTTATGCCAGAAATCCCTGTATTGGAACTTGCACATTCAGTGTTGGTGCATCCAGCAATACTGGGATCCTCCACGTGTTTGAAAATGTGCCATGTGGTCTTTGGAATACTTTTTTTTTTTAATAAAACTCTTTATTAGAAAGAGAAACATAAGAACAGTAGTTCAGCAAGCACCATGACAAAAAACATCAGTAATATTAATGTGAATTTACCGCGCTAATGTAAAAATGATGTAAAAATTAAAGAAGAAATCCTCTATAGTGGATGCAGCAATTAGTAGAAAACCATCCAGACATAAATAAAAATATAAACAATTGCACAACCAAATCAAAAATTATAAAAAATACATGTGTAAGCCCCCAGAATCACTGAGAATCAAGTGGACTTATGTGCAAAAAGAGAAAAAATTTTCGTGCAAAGTCCATAAAATGCTATGATATACGACCATCCAGTAATATCTATTAGTCCGACAAATCCAGCGAGGCCTTTGATGACGTCAGTTATGACGAAACATGTCGGGCGGTCCTACACATTGACGAGTTCGCGTCCCACGTGACCCGGAAGCACAGGCAAACCACGAGATCAGGCGTTTTATCACTTCATGCGCATTTTAACTTGTACTATGTGAGTAGCCATTTGGCCTATGTTTTTTCTATACAATAAATATTACGGTATTACACTATTTGGAGCCTTCTCTTTTAAATATGCTGAGGTGATACCACGAGCCATCCCCTGAACCTGAAGCTGGTGCTGCCTTCACTCCCTTGCCAAAGCTTGCAGAAGCAATCTGCCTGTTGTTGTTTGCCTAGCGATAGGTAAACATCTATTTCTGGTAAGAGTTTTTACACTCAAGAGTGTGCGGTGACACCGGAAGTTAATTTACCATTTCTGCACTTGGTGGAAGAATTCTATACCACTTCTTGACTATCCATACTGGATTTGTCGGACTAATAGATATTACTGGATGGTCGTATATCATAGCATTTTATGGACTTTGCACCTTATGAACTTTGCACGAAAAGTTTTTCTCTTTTTGCACATATCACTTTATGTTTACATATATTTTAATTTGTTATTATTGATTGTATTATTTATCTACAGGTATTTTATACCCTCCTTGATTTTCAGTGATTCTGGGGGCTTACACATGTATTTTTTATAATTTTTGATTTGGTTGTGCAATTGTTTATATTTTTTAAAAACATCAGTAGGAAGGATGATTCCCATATATCTACATAGAAGTGATACAACAAAAGGGAAAAATTGAGATGTTTTCATGCAAAGCAGACAAACGAAAAGTAACAGGGCATATGGTACTTATAGCCAAATAATTCAGTATTACAGTAAGGCTCCATGCACATTGGCTTAAAAATCGCTGCTTCTTCAGGAGTTTTGTGTTCTGCTCGTAGAAGGAGCTCAATGTATCCATGCACATTAAGATGATTACAGGCGAATTTTAAGCTCAACGTTTCAAGGCAGGAAAAAAACCCCTTCTGGTGTGCATTACTGATTGGAATTCTCTGGCAGAAAAAACGCAACAGTTTTCAACACTAGTCTGAACTCTATACAGAAAATGCTCCATATGAGCGTTTTTTTTCTGCCAAGAGAACTGGAATTTTTTTTAAGCCCAGTGTGCGTGGCAGCGGCGGCTAGTGTATGAGGGGCGCTTGGGCGCCGCCTCCCTGCCAGCTAAAGAGTAAAAAAAAGTCAGTCCCGCCCCCCTGCAGGAGGTGCCGGTACATTGACTTTCTTTTTTTTTTTTCGGCTCCTTGGCTGTCACCTGACAGCCAAGTAGTGAGCCTATTGGTTGGCCATTAAAGCCTATGTGGATGTGCTTGAACAGGCCCACACGCATAGGCTGATTGGCTGCCCTGAGCCTGTGGCTCAGTGTGATTGGATGCGGTGGCCGGGGGCAGGTCCCTGTGGCAGCAGACGTGACTCCCGCTGCCACAGAAACCCTGACATGAGGGACGCATGCCGATACTCTGCAGACTCACAGCCCGCTTGCCAAACTCTGCATTAATCCTGCCTGCCTATTGGATGGGGTAAGTGCAGAACCTGTCCCGACCTCGGGGGGGGGGGGGGTCTCTGCAATGTACCCCACCTGTGTCGGTTATTGTGTTCACCCCCGTGAATACGTCGGTCACTGTGTCCACCCCCGTGAATACGTCGGTTATAGTGTCTACCCCTGTGAATACGTCGGTCACTGTGTCCACCCCCGTGAAAACGTCGATCACTGTGTCCACCCCCGTGAAAACGTCGGTCACTGTGTCCACCCCCGTGAAAACGTCGGTCACTGTGTCCACCCCCGTGAAAACGTCGGTCATCGTGTCCACCCCATGTAACGTCTCTGGGGGGGGGGGGGG
>BLSH010449190.1:1029085-1040314 GCA_018402905.1 Glandirana rugosa | reverse complement strand
AACGTCCTTCTGGAGCCGTGGCTCTAGGAGAGGAAGTGGACCTGGGACCCTGTGAAAACAGGGTCTCCGCCCCCCCCCCCCAAAAAAAAAATGACAAGCCGATTGTGGCATGTCAGCCGGTCATCTTCCTTTGAAGCGGAAGTTCCACTTTTGGGTGGAACTCTGCTTTCACAAAAACAAAGTGTATGACATCTATATATAGTCATAGACCTTACCAGGTATGGGGGTAAGGGGTTTCGAGCTGAGAGGGCAATAATTGGAATATACAGGTGTAAATAGGTGTATTTTCATGTGCCATTCAGTCTCAGAGCAGGTAGAAGTGTCTTCCAGCCACCTGTGACAGATTTTGTGGTACTTAGTGGGGCAGCCTCTGTGGGCATAGAGAACTTTTTTATAGGGAAGTGTGCTATAAACAGCCTTAATCCTTTGCTGGACAGTTGGGGGTGAGTCCTTAATCAAAGTTTTAGCAATCTGCAATCTAGCTATAAAGAGTGTTTCTTGCAAAAAGGAGTGTAAATATTTGCCCTCCTCTGAGACAGGGAGGAGGCCTAGCAAGCACTGACGAGGGCAGAGGGACAAGGGGGAACCCATTCTGTCGTGAAGAAACTTGAGTACCTGAACGGAGGGGCAGGACCATAATAGGTGACAGAAGTTGCCTTGGGGGGTCCCTGCACTTGGGGCATTCTGTACTTTGGGCTTGATTAAGCAGTGCGCTCTTTTTAAGGTCACGTGACAATAAAAAAGACCCGTTTTGGGGCGCTTTGGAAGCTTTGCCCATTCATTTCAATGGGCAGGGGTGTTTTTGATCTGCTTTTTTAAAGCGCTCCAAACATGCCCCAAAGATGCTACTTGCAGGACTTTGTAGACCACGCAGCAAGAGCACCAACCCAGTGTGAAAGCACTCATTGAAATTAATGGGAGGCGGTTTTCAGGCGCTATTTTTAGCACAAAAGCGCCTGAAAACCGCTTAGTGTGAAAAGTCTAAGTCAACTGTTGTACTTGGTTGCAGCTTTGGCTGAGTTCTGTGTCAAGCTCATTCCCCCTTTATCTATAATTATTTTCCCTTTATATTTTTATAAAAAAGTGGCCTGTGTTTAAGAAAGGCTAACAGAATCTAATACTATGATATAACCACATGCATGTTCCATTTCAGCTACTAATACAAATGTACATGTTTACTACAACTTTACCATCTATGAAAGCCTGTACAAGTTATTGCACGGATTTTCCTCTTATTTCATATATCTATTTAGCTCCTCAAGTTCATTAAAGCGGTTGTAACCCCCTTAAAAACAAACAAAAAAAAACCACCTGCAAGGCAAAGGCATAATGAGCTAGTATGCACCACATACTAGCTCATTATGAAATACTTACCTCAGAACGACACTCAGACAGGGCCGCCCGGTACCACGAAGAGGGAGCTGCCATCTTCTGTCGGTATATCCTTCCAGGTTCACAGCTATGGCCACACACAGCGGGAGCCAGTCTTTCTGGCAGACTTTCCAGCAAGGTCCGGTGCTATGTGCCAGGACATCACAGCGCATGCGCTGTGACATCAGCGCCTGCTTGCAGGGGGAATATCACTGAAACCATACAGGTTTAGGAGATATTCATTTTACCTACAGGTAAGCCTTATTATAGGCTTACCTGTAGGTAATAATAATTTTTTTGGGGATACAACCGCTTTAAGACCCCTTTCACACTGGGTTGTCTTTTAGGTGCTGCGGTGATAAAAATAGCGCCTGCACAGCACCTGAAACCCCCCCCCCCCCCCATTCTCCCCAGTGTGAAACCCCGAGGAAAAAAGTCCTGCAAGCAGCATATTTGGGGAGGTGCGCCTAGCAGTGTATACAGCGCTCCTCCACTGCCCCCTCCATTGTAATCAAATCAGCCCCGAACTGTGGCGCTTTTAACCCCTCATTAATCCCTTTTTGGGGGTTAAAAGCGCCAGCATAGTGGCGCCATTGTGTCGCTATAATAGCGGTAAAGCGTCGCTAAAACTAGCGGTTTAACGTTTTTGATCCAATTGAAAACAGAAATAAAAAAGCTAAAAAAAGCAAAAATACGTTATTACAAAGCTACTGACGTTTTTAGAAGATTTTTAAAACGTCCTGTGAGCATGAAGCCTTAGGCTAATAACGTCAGTAGCTTTGTAGTGAGTTTCTCTAGCACCCTTCAGCGTTATTGCACTAGCGTTTTTCTGCGTTCGATTTTTTTTTTTTTCCAATGGATCAAAAACGCCCGAAAACGTTTGTGAGCCACGTTTTTACAGCTGAAAAACGTCTCTCAGAACCCACTAGTCTTGGGGTTTTTTTAACAGCTTAAAAACGCCGCAACCAAAACAAGCTGATAACAGCCTGTGTGTGCATGAACACATGGGATAACATGAAAGGTTACACTTTTTTTATTTTTTTAGATCAGCTTTACATTGCTTGTTATAGGATTACTGAGGTCACTGCAAGAGAAGTCACCGCCTTACACTACTATTATTAGTAATGTCATTAAACTGAGACGTGACATTGGCAAGCATTTGTGTGGAACAGAGGTCATTTCAGTTTATAACACTTTTGGTTTATGGACTTCTTTCCAGACATGTAATAAACTAGTCTGCTCTGTGCAGCTCCTGAAAGCAGTAATATTGTCTCCGCTCAGTGCCCATCAGTCACAGCCTTCAATGGCCTGTCAGCCACAACTTACCTTCTACAACTGAATTTGTGTTGCCCATATTCTCTCTGCTGATGTCGGAAAGTCTCTTGATCACTTG
Organism: Glandirana rugosa; assembly: GCA_018402905.1. Lineage (NCBI taxonomy): Eukaryota > Metazoa > Chordata > Amphibia > Anura > Ranidae > Glandirana > Glandirana rugosa. Next base: position 1,037,550 of record BLSH010449190.1, on the reverse strand, counting down.
GCATTGCTTGCCTAATTTCTTTTTCAGGTCTCTTAGAACAAACAGAACTTGACTTGATATAATTATTTGCTATAATAAAACACAGCCACAAAAAAAACTGGATCAGTATAGTAGAAATGCAGTGCGTATTCAACATTACAGGCAACAAGTGAAATCAATGAATGAGCTCCTAATGATATCCAGGAAACATAGCTTCTGTATTATTAAAAAAAAAAAAAAAGAGTTCTGTATAATAGCCTGCAGCAGGTTCCCAGATAGATCCTCACACGTGGGGTCTGCTTCCTAAAGTGTGCTGTGCGACTTTCCCCTTCCTCATTCTGTTTGATGTATCAGCGATAAGATTAAAATATGACTGATTGTTGTAAGAATCTTTGTACACAGTGATATCAATACAGGAGACGCAGCAAGTAGCATATAGTCTGTACCTTTGGGAATACCTGTTCTGCATAACTTAGATAACTAGATTGCCAACAAAAGGAATAAAAGTCTATGGTGGCAACGCCTGGGTGAAAATCTAAAGCAGGTGGTCTTATTTTCAGGCATCACTCCTAATATTAAGAAGCAATCATAGTGAGTTTCCACTTGAGTGCTAGACATGTCCATCTGTCAGATGGTATGAACAATTTTATTAGTTTAAAGAGGAACTGCAGTCTGCTCACATAATTTGTAATAAAAACATCTTTGCCATTCTGAAGCTTCCCTCCAACCACTTTGCATATTATTTTATAAATGCTGTGATTCTGTACTTGCCAAATATGCTGCAGAAATCTTCCTCCACTGAGTCTGGCTGCAATCATTTTAACTGTGGGCAGCTGAAGCTGCTGCTTGTTCACTTCCTGGATTTACACAGACACACAGAGGCACACTTCAAGCGCTGCAGCTCTCATTGGCCCTCTTATGACTCACCCCCCTCCTCCCTTCTTGGCAAACTCAGACGAGAGTGAGACAGAGAGCCGAGTCTAATGCCGAGGCTTTTTTTTCCCAGACGAGAAACAGGAAGTGGGCTGTATAAGGTATTTACTGGAAGAAAAAAAAAAAGTTTTAAAGCGGTAGTAAACCCCTAAGTACAATTTTTACCTACAGGTAAGCCTATAATCAGGCTTACCTGTAGGTAAAATGAATATCTCCTAAGCCTACATGGTTTAGGAGATATTCGCGCTGCATGCAGCCGCTGACATTAGCAGCGCATGCACTCTGATGATCCAGCGGAGGCGGTCGGAAAATCAGAGCTGGCTGCCGGAACCAAGAGCTCCTGCGCACACGCGTGGGAGTTATGTCATGCGGCTCCGGCCACGCGCAGCGCCAGAGCCGCGTACCCAAAAGAGACAAGAGGACCATCATGTCAGCTCCCTCTGCGCCGGGGCCTCGTTCTAAGGCAAGAATTTCATAATGTGTTAGTATGCGATGCGATGCATACTAACACATTATGCTATTGTCTTGCAGGATTTTTTTTTTTTTTTTTTTTTGATTTTTTTAGGAGGGTTTGCTACCGCTTTACCTATATCAAAAATAGTGCAGCACATAAAGTGCATCAAAAATGCATGAACTATTTGGAATTCATACAATCAAAGTTGATAATATGAAACGTATTGCAAATGCGAATTAAGGTGTTACTAAACCCAGGACCCTGCATTCACTATATCTGGTCTCCCACAGTACACAGAACATGGAAATGCAATTATTTTAGTAAATATAAACTGCTAAATACCTTTTCTCAGCAGTATAAAGCAGTCTTGAGACTTCTATCAGCGTCTGGTTAAAGCTTGTAGGAGGAGTTTTCATTCTACTCTGACTGTCCTATGAGGCTGCAGGACCCCTGACCCTCTGTCTGGACAGTGCTGATTGGCCCTGTGCTGATCACATGCACCCTTCCAAGATAAAAAAAAAACTCTCTAGCAACACACACCAAACTGAGCATGTGCAGAGTGAATCCAAAGGCTCTGTCTTATCAGAAGATGGACTGGGGACCATGGAAGAAGGGGAGGATCAGAGAAGACAGTCTCAAACAGCCTTTTTACACAATGTGAATGATTAACCCCTTAGGTTACACAGTGAGTATAACAAGCATGCTTTACTGCATATACAGACTGATTTTACTGTTGTGGGTTTAGTAACACTTTAAGTGGCCATAAAGAGTGCTATTATACATATAAAAAGCTCAATGCATGTCCAGATATTAAACAGCATCCACATATGACCTCCAAAATGGGCGATTTCCAGTGCAGCAGTAGATAATCAGTGCATCTATTGTATGAAACCTCCACCACTATGCACTCATTGGAAAGCTAATGAACATTAGCATAAACGGTCACATCCACCTCACAGAGCTTCTACGTCGACCCCGGGGTTGGTGAGTAATTCAAAACCATTGTGGACACGCATTACTCTGGAAGGGAAGATAAGGAAAAGAGCTAGACTGAGGCGGATATGCTCTGCTCTGGATGCATTTTGTCTATGCTGAACATCAAACTGTGGAGGTTTCATACAATGGATGCACTGCTTATCTGCTGCACTGGAAATCACCCATTTTGGAGGTCATCTGTGGATGCGGTTTGATATATGGACATTCATTGAACTTTTTATATATCGCACTTTATTGGCACTTCTAATACATTTTTTATTATCAGCTTTTGGATTGATGCACTTTTTCATTGATGTACCTCTGAATGTATGAATTTTGAAAAGTGCATGAATTTTTGATTCACTGCACTGTTTTTGATATGCATTGATTATTAGGTTGGTACCTTTTTTTGTGCCAGCTGCTCTGAGCGCTCACTGTTTTTTATGTATTTGAGTTGGATTAATTTGGATGGCCCAACCCCAGAGCCAAGTTAGATGACCTTCAAATTCCATGAGTGCTGTACATTGACAATCTTATCAACAATCATCTTTACCATAAACATCGACTGTTGTGCTACATATATCTCAAAAGCGCTGCAGGCAGTGCTTTATTTTGGGTAAACAGATACAAATGCTACCCTTATGAAACAAAGGTTATCTCAAATAACTTCTGCTCAGTCATGTTTCTGAGATTTGAACATAAAAATTATGAATCTTGTTCTGTCCCATAGAAAAAAAACCCTGAAAGGTTGGATCATACAGCCTTCCTTTATAAATTGTACTTATTTACTATATTTGAACGAAAAACACTAAAACTCTTCTATGGACCTATTCACTTAATTACTATTTTTAATACATTATTCAACTGCAGCATCAGTTCTGTTGTATTCGCTCAAAGAGGAACCAAGCAATTAAAATGATACTAAACTCTATTCAAAGTACATATTTCCCAACTGTAAATAGTACCTTCTATTGCTTGCAGCCTGCAAAAATCTCGACAATCCTTATTTTTATTTTCTATGATCTGACTTTCTGTTGGAGTGTGGCTATGTTCTTTCTTCATGGTCCCACTTTATGTAAGAGCATAGCCACCTTCTCTTGTTCACTCCCAAGATGGACTGTGAGACTATATTACCAAAAGTATTGGGACGTCTGCCTTTACACACACACATGAACTTTAATGGCATCCCAGGCTTACTCCATTGGGTTCAATATTGAGTTAGCCCACCCTTTGCAGCTATAACAGCTTCAACTTTTCTGGGAAGGCTGTTCACAAATGTTTGATCATTCTTGGACAAGAAGGCCTGGCTCGCAGTCTCTCAAGGTGCCCAATACCCATTCACATGGGGGGGGGGGGGCGGGAGCTGGGGGCCCCCTTGTTAAAGGGTGCTTTCATATTCCAATAAGCCCCCACGCCCGCAGACCCTGCCAACCAACGGCCAGGGTTGTCGGGAAGAGGCCCTTGTCCCCATGGGGGCAAGGTGCTTTGGGGTGGGGCGCAGAGCCTGCCCTGCCCTAAAGCACCCAGCCCCATGTTGAGCGCATGCGGCGTGGTATGGTTAAGGAGGGGGGGGCGCTCACTCGTCCCCTCCCTTTCCTGACCTTCCGAGCTGCATGCTCGGATAAGGGTCTGGTATGGATTTTGGGGGGACCCCACGCCATTTTTAAAAAAAAATTTGGTGTGGGGGGTCCATTCCGAATCCATACTAGACCCAAAGGGCCTGGTAAGGACCTGGGGGGACCCCACGCCGTTTTTTTTTTCTGCAATTTTTTTTTGTTGCCGGAAATGTATTTTTCTACATTCAGCTGTCAGCTGATGACTTATCGGTTGTTAAGGACACAGCAGCTGGCTTCCCGGCCCCCTCCTTAGCAACCAGCTATATACAGTGTGTTTAACCACTTCCCGCCCGGCGCATTGACAAATGACGTCCGGGCGGGGGGGTTCATTATCCTGACTGGACGTCTATTGACGTCCTCAGGATAATCCGCGATCGCGCGCCCCTGGGGGTGCGCATCCCGGCGATCGGTGGTGCCGTGGGTCAGTCTGACCCACCGCATTACCGACCAAGGTAAAAGGCTTCGATCCAAAGCCTTTTACCATGTGATCAGCCGTGACCAATCACGGCTGATCACAGTGTAAATAGGAAGAGTCGTTTATCGGCTTTTCCTCTGCTCAGGTCTGCAGACCTGAGCAGCGGAGAGCCGATCGGCTGCTCTCCTGACAGGGGGGGGCTGCGCTGAACATTTATCAGCGCAGCCACCCTCAGGATCACCCCACTGGACCACCAGGGAGCCGGATCAGGACCACCAGGGAGCCCCCCCCCCGGACATCGCATGGAGGCCGCCCAGGACCACCAGGGGAATTACACAGAGGCCGCCCAGGACCAACAGGGAGCCCCCACTAGACCACCAGGTAAGGGCAATATTATGCACTATAGGGATGACACTGTGCCCGTGCATAATGCCTGCCAGTGCCATCCCTAACAGTGCTTGTTGCACCAGTGCCCACCACTGCCACCTATAAGTGTCCACCTGTGCCACCTATCAGTGCGCACCTGTGCCACTTATCTGTGCCACCTAAAAGTGCCCACCTGTGCCACCTAAAAGTGCCCCCTATCAGTGCCCAGTGCCACTTATCAGTGCCGCCTAGGAGTGTCCATCAGTGCCGCATATCAGTGCCACGTGTCAGTGCCCGTCAGTGTTGCTTGTCAGTGCCGCCCATCAGTGCTGCATATTTGCCCCATCATCAGTGCAACCTTATCAGTGCCACCTCATCAGTGCCCGTCAGTTTAGCCTCATCAGTGCCCATCAGTGTAGTCACATCAGTGCCCGTCAGTGAAGGAGAAAATGTACTTTATATAAATTTTTGTGACAGAAACAAAGAAAAATGTTTTTTTTTTCAAAATTTTCGGTTTTTTTGTTTATAGCGGTGATCAGAAATGACGCAGAGGCGATCAAATACCACCAAAAGAAAGCTCTATTTGTGGGAACAAAATGATAAAAATTTTGTTTGGGTACAACGTCGCACGACCGCGCAATTCTCATTCGAATCGCAACAGCACTGAAAGCTGAAAATTGGTCTGGGCAGGAAGTGTTCTAAGTGCATGGTATTGAAGTGGTTAAAGAGGGAAAAAAAAAAGAAAAAGGATTTAAAAACGCATGTCAGTGGATCGGATGTAAGCGGATGTCGTCCGCTAACACCCATTTTTCGTCTGTTTTGTTTTATTTACGGATAAAAAATAGGGCTTTCATCTGTTTAAAAAAAGTTTGTTGATGCAAGCGGATGAAAACGGATGCAAATTATTGATCAGCCGTTGTCATCCGTTTTTCCATAGCCATGGCATTGATGTGCATATTTCATCCGTCAACGGTCCATATGTGTCAAAGGGGACTAAGGCTGGGATGCCATTAGAGTTCATGTGCGCGTAAAGGCAGGCGCCCCAATACTTTTGGGAATATGGTGTGCATAGAGCAGTGTACATGATCGCAACTAACATGCACTGCTTGTGCCAAACAAAGGGAAGTAAAGGGGAAAAGGAGAGGTCTGGGTGCTCACTGAGGATGTTACAGATAGAACACCACAGTAAGAAAACAACTTGAAAAATAGATTACAGGGCCATTAAGTAGTGATTGTGATTTTAAGGATATGGTTTGGTGTTGCGTTTAGGAAGAAGGGCTGAAATCACTCATTTCCAGGACATTAGTAGACATTTTTCTTTTTTTTTTTTTTAACAGTTCATTGACACTATTCTGTAGTACAGTTTACATTTATCAGTTCTGAGTGAAATTGTGATAGCTGACTGATCAAGTAATTTCCATCATATTTAACTCTGAGACCCAGGGGGTTCATTATGTAGACCAGTGTTTCTCAACCCTGTCCTCAAGTACCCCCAACAGGCCATGTTTTCAGGTTTTCCTTTATCTTGCACAGGTGCTTTAAATCAGAGTCAATGGCTTGGTATTTTGGACAGCTCTTTTATCTAAGAGGAATTCCCAAAACATGGCCTGTTGGGGGTACTTGAGGACAGGGTTGAGAACCACTGATGTAGACAAGTTAAAAAAACACTGAGATGTTGCCAGTGGCGACCAATCATGTTTCATTTTTTATTTTCTGGAAAATGAAACCTAGCATTTGGTTGGTCAGCACAGGCAACATCTAACTATTTTCATGTTTATATATATATATATATATATATATATATATATATATATATATATATATATAAAAATATATAAAAAGCATCAATTCTCAAGAGATCAAATTGTTTAGTACAACACTGAAAATGTAGTGCCGGGGATGAGTTATGGGGTGCTACAGAATGCTCCACTTCCATATGTTGGGATCTCCTGCAGAGAGCCGCAGCAACCATCATGGCCCTATCAGTACTTATACGAAGACCAAATTCTAATTGAAACAGAATACAATAGCCACAAGTCCACCCCTGGCCTATTCAGCCCAATAGGGTAACCAGAGTCAGGTTTGTGGCTCAAATATACTGCTTAAATTAGAACACAGTTTAGGTGGCAAAGACTTAAATCTATGACATAAGTCCTTCGCTGCCAGCCCTGGAAGATTGAGAAATGCAAGCCAGAGTGTGGTGTACTGTACCAACATATACCATCTAAAGCTAAAATATAGGGAGTTTACCCTTTATGGTGGTCCTTCATATAATATAAAAAAAGGCAAAAAGTAACCTGTCATAAAATGAATCATTAAAGTGGTTGTAAACCTCGGACATAAAATGTGAACAAAGAGCATTCCTCTTTAGAGTGCACTCTTCTCAATTAAGAGCATGAAGTGTCATTTCTGTCTGCTGCCTTGTTCCTCTATCAGCATGTATCACTTCTGACAAGTTTTCCTGACACCAAGAGATAAATGGTAACGGGGGGCGAAGCTCCAGCAAAGTTACAGCTTCAGCTCTCTTCCTCTATGGAAGGGGGGGGGGGGGGGTATGTCTCTTCCTCCAACCAGCTCTTAGAACTCTACTCACAGAGCTTTGCAGAGTGTAATTTCAGCTCTCTGCCCCCTTTTTCTGAACTCTCAGACAAGCTTTAAGAATTCAGTACTTTAAATGGCTTTAGACTAGAGAAGACTGCAGATAGACAGTTTCTTATCACTTTCTCATCAGTTTTTACATCAGTTTCTTTACATCCACTACCAATGCAAAAATGCACAGTTTGTTCGTTTACTTTCATTTTTCGTCCGATCTGTTTTTTTTTAAACAAAAATAGGGTTTTGATCCATTTCAAAAAAACGGATGTTAGCAGATGTAAACTGATGTAAGTGGATGATCACCTGTTTTTTCCATAGAGATGAATTGATGTCCGTTTTTCATCAGTCAACGGATGAATGAAAAACAGACTGTTCATTTCATCAGTTCAGTCACGCCTTTTCAAAGAAAAAACAGATGAAGTGTTCATCAGTTTTTCATCAGCTGCTCATCAGTTTCTCATCAGTTTTTTTTACATCCACTACCAATGCAAAAACGAATGGAACAACGGACGATTTGTCAGTTTACATCGTTTTTTTGTCCGATCCATTTTTTTAAAAGAAGAAAAATAGAGCTTTGTTCAGTTTCAAAAAAACGGATGTTGACGGATGTGGATGTAAACTGATGATCATCCATTTACATCTGTTTTTCTATAGAGATGCAGTGATGTCCATTTTTCATCCGTCAACGGATGGATGAAAAACAGACAAACGGCCTGTATGAGTGAAAGGGGCCATATAGTGTGTACCAGGCAACCACTTTAAGCGGACTCCCATCTCACCTTAATGAGCTCAGAGCAGTATTGCAGATGCCTGACCAACGTGATGTCCAAGCTTTCATTTCCCGTAGTAAGGGGCAAGGGACTGCTTGCAACGCTGGTGCCTACTCCAGTGTCCTCAGTGAGTGCCTCGCTCAGGTGCCCTCTGGCTTCTGGATGCTCAGCTCTATAGCTGTAAGACAAAGTGATTAGAACGCATGCAGAATCATGAAGATACATTGATTGACACCCCAGCACACATATGACTATAAAAAAAAAAAAAATATATATATATATATATATATATATATATATATAATAGTGAAACAGAATGTCGATATCTCGACTCGTAGGTCTTCGGTCTCCCGTGGACTCGC
>BLSH010449190.1:1007365-1020423 GCA_018402905.1 Glandirana rugosa | reverse complement strand
ATCCGTCCCTTTCTCAAGTCGACCGGGGAGGGGACCCCCGGCAGGAGGAAAGGATGTAATTTTTGGGGGGGAGTGTCTCCTGAGAGGTCAAAGTTACGGATGATGCTGCGGGTCCCTGTGTTGGGGCCGGCCTCGCATCATGTTGGCCAGGTCGGGGAAAGTACAGAGCACAAGACCCTCGATGCCCCGACCGGCTTCTTGATAGCAGATCATCTTGATTGCAGAAAAAAGAAAAAGGAAAATAAAAAAGAAAAAATGGTCACAATAGGACCGCAGTTCCCATAGGGAAGCCAGGTCAACTCCTTGCAAACTAGGCATTGAAACTGGAGAGTCCTCTGTGAGGGGGGGTTTTTAATGTAGGAAAGGAGGACGGCCCCCAGGGGAGGGGCCAGCTGAACTCTTTCCCTGCCTAGTTAACTCCTAGTAAGACGAACATAAAACCCCACAAAGTCAAGAAGAAGCTGCGTCTGTCAGTGAACGTAGGAGAAATAAGGTTAAATGCATTTCTGTGGATCTGCATACACACTAAAAACACACAGATGTGTACCTAACCTACAATCCTAACATAAGCAACACAGCAGGCTACTTTAAAGTCCAGCTCCAGTCAAACCTTTTTGTTTTTGTCAGTGCGGGGAAAGTATAAGGATTAAAAGTGACAGGAAATCTCTTCACTTAGACACAGCCTGCAACCAGGGCCAGCCCTACCATGGGTCCCCCCGGTGGGTCCATTGGACCCAGGCAGCACTTTAAGAGGGGCAGCACATTGAACCACGGCCACCTCTCCTTCTCTGCTATTTACCCAGCAAATTGACAACCAACATTTTTTTTCCAGCAGTTGTGTGTCATGACAACAACTGCCCCCCGGGCTGCTCTGCCTGCCCCTATACTACCCTAGCCCGCCCCTATACTGCCCCAACTGCCCCCGGGCTGCTCTGCCTGCCCCTATACTGCCCTAGCCTGTCTATATACTGCCCTAGCCTGTCTATATACTGCCCTAGCCTGTCTATATACTGCCCTAGCCTGTCTATATACTGCCCTAGCCTGTCTATATACTACCCTAGCTTGTCTATATACTGCTCTAGCCTGTCTATATACTACCCTAGCTTGTCTATATACTACCCTAGCCCGCCCCTATGCTACCCTAGCATGTCTGTATACTACCCTAGCCCGCCCTTATACTACCCTAGCCTGTCCCTATACTTCCCTAGCCCGCCCCTTGGAATTGAACAGAATGTCACATAATTTTACATATAAACAAGGTGCTGTAGCATATAAATCTGACTTCCTGATAATTTTAATTTTAGTTTCAATTATCATGATCTAAAATAATGGATGTGGGGACCTTTTGGTGGGCGTGATTTTTTTTTTTTTTGAGGGGGGGGGGGTGGAGGGTCAGCATTTCATTCTTGGACCCAGGCAGCACAATGTCTTGGGCCAGCCCTGCCTGCAACAAACACTTTTCATTCAGTAAAATAAAGGAAGGGTTGGAACCTCTGTCGGGTTAACACTGTCTGTGTCTTAATGTGACAGCGACAATCACCTTATTTCTTGCCCTGCAGTGAGAGGCACAGAAATCGAGGTGAAATGTCTTCAACTGGACAGCAATGAAACCTTGGCAGAAATGATTCCTTTTCAAAAAGAAGAAATGTATTAAAAATAATTTGCTGGATTTGGGACTTTAATCACAGAAAATTTAGGCTGGGACTAATAGCAAATGATTTATAAAATCCAATCCATAGATAAGTGTCAAATAACGGCCCACTCCGCTTATCACCTCTGCGCCCGGAAAAAGATAGAACAAAATATTTTAATAGATAATGACTTAAATCCCATCAGACTGCAGCTGCTGCCGCATATATGATGACCAGACGCCATCAATTCACTTCAAGCGATAAAACAAGTGATAAGGCAACGTTACCACAATGCATAAATGTACAATAACATGTTCAAAATAAGAAAGTCCATATGAAGTCTAAAGGAAACGAAGAATCTGTCAGAGATTAATGAAGCAGTCCTCCAAAGGGTGATAAAAGACTTCACACACCACCAGACGTGAATGGCACAGAGCCTCTCCCCATAGGTAATGAACTCACCACAATTAATAGCCCCACACTCGTGTTTGGCAAGCAAGCGGTTTCCCTTCACGTAGTTCAATCACATAAGGGAGGTAAAATGACTCACATAGTGCAATATTGTCTATACCAGGATTACATTTATTCATTAAAGCCTTCTCACATTGCACTTACATGAATCAGGAACAGTATAAAACATGCATAAAATCACATAGGAAGTCTGTCAGCAGAGTTAGTACACTGCATGGGTCTCTCACCACACAACCTCCACCGCCTCAGACCTCCGATCATGGGATTAAGTCTGCGTGACGAAACATGTTGGGGGAGCGGCTGTACGGCAACATTCAGATAACTGCATCTTGAGAGATGTTTGAGGCGGCGGAGGTTGTGTGGTGAGAGACCCATGCGGTGTACTAACTCTGCTGACAGACAACGCAGCGGCAAAGAGATAACCCTTGGAAGGGAAACAGCGTGCTTGCCATATACGAGCGTGTGAGGTTATTGTGGTGAGTTCATCACCTATAGGGAGAGGCTCTGTGTTATTCACATCTGGTGGTGTGAGAAGTCTTTTTATCACCCTTTGGAGGACTGCTTCATTTATAAAATCAACTGTATATACACGGAGCAAAATTATAAAACGCAACACTTTTGTGTTTGCCCCCATTTATCATGAGCTGAACTCAAAGATCTATGACTTTTTCTATGTACACAGAGGCCTATTTCTCTCAAATATTGTTCACAAATCTGTCTAAGTCCTGGTTCACACTGACTGCGGGAATGAAATGGTGTGAGTTCAGCTGAATTCGCACCATTTCATTCCCCCATGTCAGTCCCAGTTTCAGGTGTGGGTTTCTGCACAGATGTCAATGGAAATTGCACCTGAAATCGCCAAAAGTAGTACAGAAACTACTTTTGGAAATCGGTGCGGTGCCGCAAATGCAGCATCGCACTGATTAGGACAGTCCCATTGCCGGCAATTGCTGCCGATTTGGCATGCGATTTGACATGTCAAATCGCATGCCAAATCACTGCAATGTGAACGAGGGTTCAAACTGTGATAGTAAGCACTTTTCCTTAGCCGAGATAATCCATCCACCTCACAGGTATGGCATATCAAGATGCTGATTAGACAGAATGATTATTGCACAGGTGTGCCTAAGGCCACTTTCACACCGGTGGGGCGGTAGCGGTAAATCCCCGCTAGTTTCAGCAGGGATTTACCATTGTTATAGCGGCGCTATGGCGGCGGGAGCGGTACGCTTTTGACCCCCCCCCCACAAGGGGTTAAAAAGTGGTTAGAAATGCCGGCGCTCCGCACATCCGAGGCGGTGTGCAGCCGCTTGGAAGCGCTGTCCCATTGTTTTCAACGGACAGGGGCGGTGGAGGAGCAGAGCACGTTCACCGCACCGCTCCAAAGATGCTGCTTGCAGGACTTTTTGTAACGTCCTGCAAGCGCCCCAGTGTGAAAGCACACCGGCTTTCACACTGGGGTGGATGGGGAGGGATTTTTAAGGCACTTTACAGGCGCTATTTTTAGCTAAATAGTGCCTGTAAAGCGCCTCAGTGTGAAAGGGGTCTTAGGCCTCAGGCACACAGGAAGTTAAAAAAAATGTTCTAAAATCGTCAGTGGCTTTGCAGTGAGTTTTTCAGCGTTTTACATTAGCGTTTTTTTTTTCTCAATGGACTAAAAACATTGGTTAGCCGCGTTTTTGAGCAGTAGCGTTTTTTTTTTCTTTTGTTTTTGGATCTAAAATGTCCAAAACCGTTGGCGAGCGGCGTTTTTGCATGTTTTTACAGCTGAAAAACGTCTCTGAACCCACTAGTCTTGGGGGTTTTTTTTACAGCTCAAAAACGCCCTGGCTAAAAACAGTTGATAACAGCCTATGTGTGCATGAACACATAGGATAACATGATGAGTTTATGGACTGTAGAAAACAAAAGTCTGCAGCTAAAAATGCCCGAAAATGTCCTGTGTGCATGAGGCCTTAGGCTGTCCACAATAAAAGGCCACTCAAATGTGCAGTTTTACTGTATTGGGGGGGTCCGGGGGCTCGAAAACCAGTCAGTAACTGGAGTGACCACCATTTGCCTCACGCAGTGCAGCACATCTCCTTCGCATAGAGTTGATCAGGTTGTTGATAGTGGCCTGTCCAATGTTCTGTGCGAAGTTGTTGGATATTGGCAGGAACTGGAACACGCTGTTGTATACGCCGATCCAGAGCATCCCAAACATGCTCAATGGGTGACATGTCCGGTCAGTATGCTGGCCATGCAAGGACTGAGGTTTTCAGCTTCCAGGAATTGTTTACAGATCCTTGCAACATGGGGCCATGCAGTTATGCTGCAACATGAGGTGATGGTCGTGGATGAATGGCACAACAATGGGCCTCAGGATCTTGTCACGGTATCTCTGTGCATTCAAAATGCCATCAATAAAATGCACCTGTGTTCCTTGTCCATAGCACACGCCTGCCCATACCATAACCCCACCACCACCACCATGGGCCACTAGATCCACAATGTTGACATCAACAAACCGCTCACCCACACAACGGCATACACGCTGTCTGCCATCTTCCCTGTACAGTGAAAACAAGATTTCATCCATGAAGAGAACACCTTTCCAAAGTGCCAGACGCCATTGAACGTGAGCATTTGCCCACTCAAGTCGGTTAGAATGATGAATTGCAGTAGGGTCCCAATGAGGACGATTAGCATGCAGATGAGCTTCCCTGAGACGGTTTCTGACAGTTTGTGCAGAAATTCTTTGGTTATGCAAACCGATTGTTGCAGCAGCTGTCCGGGTGGTGGTTGGTCTCAGACGATCTTGGAGGTGAAGATGCTGGATGTGGAGGTCCTGGGCTGGTGTGGTTACACGAGGTCTGCGGTTGTGAGGTCGGTTGGATGTACTGCCAAATTTTCTGAAAGGCCTTTGGAGACGGCTTATGGTAGAGAAATGATTTTCAATTCAAGGGCAACAGCTCTGGTGGACATTCCTGCAGTCAGCATGACAATTTCCGGCTCCCTCAAAATTTGTGACATCTGTGGCATTGTGCTGTGTGATAAAACTGCACATTTCAGAGTGGCCTTTTATTGTGACCAGCCTAAGGCACACCTGTGCAATAATCATGCTGTCTAATTGGCATCTTGATATGCCGATTATCTCGGCAAAGGAGAAGTGCTCACTAACACAGATTTGGACAGATTTCTGAATATTTGAGAGAAATAGGCCTTTTGTGTACATAGAAAAAGTCATAGATCTTTGCGTTCAGCTCATGATAAATAGGGGCAAACACAAAAGTATTGCATTTATAAATTTTGCTCAGTGTAATAGGTACACATTTATATACATGCAAAAATAAAAAAAAGTTTGGAAAGAGACAGAAGGGGAAATAAAACTTTAAAAATCCATTATTAATAAAAAGAAAAAGGCAAATAGCTGCTTACAAGTGGTATTCTGTGATTTTTGCATTGACAGATTCTCAGTCGAAAGTTTTAATGAGACTGAATTTGTAAGGCAGGACGAAAAGTAGGTATGATGAGCAAAGTATAAAAATTCAGAGCAGCCAGTCAGATTTCAGGTTACTGTAGTCAATGAAATATGAATTCTGGTTGGCTGCATTGGTCTACAGCATTTGCTCATCGTGTTTTCAAATAAAAAAGCCTGAAAAGGTTAAAATCTGTGAAATGCAAAGAAAAGAACACGTAACCTAGAGCTGCACGATTAATCGTATTAAAATCGCGATCTCGATCTACCCCCCCCCCCTGCGATCTCCATTGGGCATTACCGCGATTTTCAGTGCAGTTAATGGGGTCCGACTTGGGGGGCGAATCAGCGCGACTTGACAGTAATAAAAAGTGCCTTTAGTCTTTTCAAGTCGGAGCAACTTGAGTCTCAGGGGAGAGAGCCAAGTCTGGGCAGACAGCCAACTTCTGAGTCATCATTGATAAAAGAGTTACAAAGTAATTTTACTTCAAAGGCATTAAACTCTGAGTGAACTCCCCTTCTATAGTTGTTTGGTTTAACCATTTAAAGACTAAATCTTTCCTGACACTTGCTGTTTACAAATAAAAATCCATTATTTTATGCTAGAAAATGACTTAGAACCCCCAAACATTATATTTTTTTTTTTTAGCAGAGACCCTAGAGAATAAGATGGTGGTTGTTGCAATATTTTATGTCACACGCTGTTTGCGCAGCAGACTTTTAAACGCAATTTTTTTGGAAAAATTACCCCTTTCAAAAACCTAAGCAGTGCTGTTAGCCCGATTTTTTTTTTTTTTTTGTATATTTAATATATTACGCCGCGAGAATCGTGATCTTTATTCTAAGCAAAAAGATTGTGATTCTCATTTTGGCCAGAATCGTGCAGCTCTAACGTAACCCATTAGTAAAAGCTATGTCCAGACATTGCTCAAGGAAGCATGTTCAATTACTCGATGATAATACCCTGATAGAGCAAATCCATTAGAGTGCAGGTTTCCATTCATACAGTCTAAGGAAGCATAAATAGGCCAATACCAGCATCCATGGTGCTACACTTCACAAACCCAACATTGGAAGCAGTATGAGACGTCATTCAAATACTTGGATTTGAGAAATCCAGTTCTATCGTGGCATTATGAACCTTTGTTTTTAAAGGCTTTGTCTTCCTTGAATATTGTTTGGAACAGGATTTTGGTGTTGCTTAAAATATTGAAAAGAACTTAGGAATAACATACCTTTGCTTTTCCATCTCAGTCTCTGAAAAAACGGAATCTGCACCTCCACCGTTACAAAGCATCCCACCACCATCCTCATCAACATCATCCTCATCAAAGTCAGAGGTGTTCAGGAAATCAAAGCTTTCTAAAGCACTCTCAACAGTTAGACTTATACTGGAAGACCTGCTTCGGTTTACAGATGACTTGCACTGCAAAGGCAGAAGAAACTAGTGAAGACCAGACATGCATATTTGTCACATACATAGATGAAAGAGGAACACATTGCAATAAGACATACCTGATACGTTGGAGGACTCTATCTCCTAGTATTGGCTTGCTTTCTACAATGGCCAAACTATTATAACTCACAATGTATATTATATATATACACATACACACATATATATATAGTACTGTGCAAACGTTTTAGGCAGGTTAGAAGAAATGCTGTAAAGTAAAAAAAATTATACAGGTGCATCTCATAAAATCAGAATATCATGATGATTTGAGGAGCCTTGTCATCTGCTGGTGTTGGTCCACTATGTTTTATCAAGTCCAAAGTCTACCAGGGAATTCTAGAGCACTTCATGTTTCTCTCTGCTGACCAGCTTTATGGAGATGCTGATTTCATTTTCCAGCAGGACTTGGCACCTGCCCACACTGCCAAAAGTACCAATAGCTGGTTTAGCCCAGGTTCACACTGGTGCAATGCGGGAACCAGCGCCGGTTTCTGCATCGCACCTCTTCCGCAGGCAGTTCACACTGCCTTCTGCGAACCGCTGCAGGTGTCAATACAAAGTTAATGACTCCCCCCAGATCGGTTCACAGATCGCTGTGCGAACTGTGGATTCGGACAGGAATCGGATCGCATGGGTGAGAACACCCATGCAATCCAATTCCAGTGCAGGAAAAAAAGTCCCTGCACCTTTTTCTGTGCGAATCCAATGCGAGTTTAGCCATACAACTATATGGCTGAACTCGCATTGTTCAGACATCGCATGTGACTGGCACCCGCAGTGCGGGTGCAAATCACATGCAATGTCTGGCATCGCACAAGTGTGAACTCGGGTTCAATGATCATGGTATCACTGTGCTTGATTGGCCAGCAAACTCACCTGACCTAAACCCCATGGAGAAACTGTGGGGTATGGTCAAGAGGAAGAAGAGACACCAGACCCAACAATGCAGAAGAGCTGTAGGCCATTATCAAAGCAACCTGGGCTTCCATAACACCTCAGCAGTGCCACAGGCTGATCGCCTCCATGCTACGCCGCATTGATGCAGTAATTCATACAAAGGAAACCCGACCAAGTATTGAGTGCATACTATACTGTACATGGACATACTTTTCAGAAAGCCAACATTTCTGTATTAAAAATCTTTTTTTTTTTTATTAGTCTAATGCAATATTTTAGTTTTCTGGGATATTGAATTTTGGATTTTCATTAGCTGTAAGCCATAATCATCAAAATTAAAATAAATAAATATATCACTCTGTGTGTAACACATCTTTATAATATACAAGTTTCACTTTTTGAACTGAATTTCTGAAATAAATTAACTTTTTGATAACATTCTAATTTTATGAGATGCACCCATGTGTGTATATAAATCTAAAACAAAAAAAAGTGCATTACTTGAGTAAAAAGGTATTTTTTAACCACTTCAGCCCCAGAAGGATTTCACACTTTAGGACCAGAGAACTTTTTGCGATTTGGCACTGCATCGCTTTAACTGACAATTGTGCGGTCGTGTGACGTTGTACCCAAACTAAATTTGCGTCCTTTTTTCCCCACAAATAGAGCTTTCTTTTGGTGGTATTTGATCACCGCTGCGTCATTTCTAATCGCCACTATAAAGAAGAGCGACAATTGCGTTTATTGATAGGTTTGCGCAAAAGTTGCCGCGTTTACGGATGAGAATTCATTTCTGGGGTTTTTATTTATTTAATTTTTTTTTTACTAGTAATGGCGGCGATCTGCGATTTTTAGCGGTACTGCGATATTGCGGCGGACATGTCGGACCATTTTGACACTTTTTTGGGACCATTGGCATGTATACAGCGATCAGTGCTATAAAAATGCACTGATTACTGTGTAAATGTCATTGGCAGTGAAAGGGTTAACCTGGGGGGGGGTGGGGGCGCTCTAAGGGTTAGCTGTGTTCCCTGGGCGTGTTCTAGCTGTGTGTGGGCTGTCCTAGCAGGGGAAGGGGAGTGATCACAGCTTCCATATACAGGAAGGCTGTGATCACAGCCCTTCCCCATCTCACAGAACGGAGATCCGTGTTTACATGCACGGACCTCCATTCTTTCACTGCGGGGGGTCTGGCATCGCGGGTAGCCGGCGGAGATAGAGTCCGCCCTACCCGCTCCCTGGCCCCCCCCGGACACAGTGAGCGCGCCTCTGGCGGCGCACGCACGCTCACAGTGCACGATCTCGCAGCTGCCGTCATATGACGCCGGTTTACGATATTCAACCACCTTGTCGCCGCCAACCTGTGGTTGGCGGTCGGCATGTCATTAAAATGAAACCAAAAAAAAATGCATACTCACAAAAATATATATATATATATATATATATATATATATATATATATATATATATATACACACACACACACGCACACACACACACACGCACACACACACACACTCTAACACTACTGTGCAAACGTTTTAGACAGGTGTAAAGAAAAGCTGTAAAGTAAGAACGCTTTCAAAAATCTATATTTTAATGGTTTATTTTTATCAATTTACAAAATGTAAATGGAGCCAGAACTGAGCAGAAGAAAAATCTAATTCAAATCAATGTTTGTTGTCACTACCCTTTGGCTTCAATCCAGCATCAATTCTTACACCTGCACACTTTGCACGAATTAGGGCTTTTGTTAGATTAAAATTAGGTGTATTAACCAATTATACCAAGTAGCTGCTAACGATCATCAATTTCATATGTAGGTTGAAACACAGTCATTAACAAACCGAAACAGCTGCGTGAGGCTTAAAACCGGGCAAGGGACAGCCAAACTTTGCTACAAAGGTAAGGATGTGCAAGACAGTTTCAGGTCACAGATCATACAGCATGGCAAGACTTAATGTAGTTATACTGCATCGGCAAGGCCTCTTCCAGGCAGAGATTTCAAAGCAGACTGGGATTTCAAGATGTGCTTTTTAAAAAGCAAAAAGAAATAGGCAGCACCGAGTACCGTTCACACAGTGGGGGAGATTTAGTAAAACTGGAGCTCACAAAATCGGGTGCAGCTGTTTATAGTAACCAATTCTAAGTTTTATTATCAACGCTTAGTACCCTTTCACACTGGGACAGTGTGGGCGTTAGTGGTACTAGTTTTACCGGCGCCCGTGTTGTGGCTCTTTAGAAGCACTGGCCATTCATTCCAATGGCAGCGGCAGTTTAGGAGAGGTGTATACACCGCTCCCGCACCACCTCAAAGATGCTGCACTTGCAGGACTTTTTTCCCGTCCTGCAAGCGCACTGCCCCAGTGTGAAAGCACTCAGGCTTTCACATTGTGGCTGCAGGGGAGGCAGTTTTCAGCCGCTTTAAAGGTGCTATTTTTAGCGCTAAAGCGCTTGAAAGCCTCCCCATTGTGAAAGGGGTCTTAATTGAACAAGCTGAAGTTAGAATCTGATTAATACTGTGCACAGCTGCACCAGATTCTGTGTACACTAGTTTTAATAAAGCTTTGTACACACCACTAAGGGCTTCGGTCAGAGCCGTTGTACTAACGATCCAACGTTAGTGCAGCAATCTCCCCTGCTGAGCACGGATCGGAAACCAGATGGCTGCTGGTTTTCCAGCATTCTCGACTGAAAGAAGCTGACCAAATGTCTGGCTTTTGTCAGACCAGTTGCTATGCACATGGGCTGGTTTTTATTGAACCAGTCGATATCACCTGACATTGCCCGTGTGTACTGGGCTTAAATCTCCCTCCAGTGGTCGGCCACGGAAACTTAAAGTGGTTGTAAACCCTCTCCTATACCCAGTGAAGTGAATAGCCTCAGATGATACACAGAGATGAAACAAATTCTCCTACATAGGTTTAAATGTATATCTGCTGTCTTTCCCTTTCTACACGCTTTATAAAATGCAGATCATATTCGAAATCATTCTTCTTCTTCCAGCAGTGGGTGTGGAGTCTGGGCTTACACTGTGTGAGAGCTGATTAGAGGAAAGGCACACACCCCCACTCCACATAGGTAGAGGAATGAAAGAACATGTAGAGCTGTAGTCTCAATAGACAAGCACTCTGCTTATCTACCTCTAAGCACCCTCCCTGACCCAAATTTCCAGCTGCTGTTATCTCCTGTGTAGGAGAATTTTTCAGAAGTGACAAACAGAGGAACAGAGCAGCGGAAAGACATGACACTTAGAGTTTTGGAGAGAGATAAGTAAACACTACAGAAATATGTGCTTAGGTAAAATTTCATGATTGGGGTTTACAACCACTTTAATGCAGAAGATGAGACACATCATGCTTACGTCCCTTCAACATCAGATGATGTCCAGCAATTAAATCAGCATAGAACTGATGGAAACCAGATGTGTTTTTGATGAAAGAATTGTGCCCAAAAAGCCATACCTCAGACGTGTAAACAAAGCTAAGCAGCTCAACTATGCATGAAAAACAGGAACTGGGGTGCAGAAAAATGTCATCAGGTGCTCCGACGAGTCAGAATTTAAAATATTTGGCTATAGCAGGAGGCAGTTTGTTTGCTGAAGGGCTGGAAAGAGGTACAATGAGTGTCTGCAGTGAACAGTGAAGTATGCTGGAGGTTCCTTGCAAGTTTGGGGCTGCATTTCTATGAATGGAGTTAAAGATTTGGTCAGGATCATTGGTGTCCTCAATGCTGAGAAATACAGGCAGATATTTATCCATCATGCCATACCACCAGGGAGGAGTGTGATTGGCCCCAAATTCATTCTGCAGCAGGACAATATCCCCATACATACAGACAAGGTGAAGAACTCTGTCTGGGATTACACGAATAGACAGAAGGAGATGAGGCAGCATACATTCACAGAAGATCTGTGGTTAGTTCTCCAAGATGTTTGGAAGAACCTACTTGCCAAGTTCTTTCAAAAACTGTGTGCAAAAGTACCTACAAGAACTGATGCTGTTTTGAAGGAAAAGCGTGGACACACCAACTATTGATTGATATTTGATTTGGATTTCTTTTCTGTTCATTTACTTTTCATATTGTTAATAGATCAAAATAAAATATTAACACTTCAATTTCTGACAGCATTCTAAATCTACAGCATTTTTCACACCTGCCTAAAACTTTTTACACAGTAGTGTGTGTATATGCACACATTGGAGGTATGCCCTGTGTATATGTTTCCACATCGGAGGAATGTCTTTTTGGACACAATTCTTCCATGTAGACCACTTTTGGCCAGACTTCTCCAGACAGTAGATGGGTGTACCTGGCTTCCACTGGTTTCCACCAGTTCTGTGCCGATGGAACTGCTGGATATCTTTCGACGTAGAAGAGAAGTAAGCATGATGTGTCTTTCATCTGCTGCATTAAGTTTCCTTGGCCAACTACTGCATCTATGGTCTTCAACATTGCCCTTTTCTTTGTACTTCTTCAAAACAGCGTGAACAGCACATCTTGAAACCTCAGCATGCTGTGAAATCTTTGCCTAGGAGAGACCTTGTTAATGCAGTATAACTACATTGTGTCTTGTTGCTGTGGTCAGTCTTGTCATGGTGTATGACCTGTGATATGAAACGGTTTTCCACAACTTCACCTTAGTAGCAGAATTTGGCTGTTCCTCCCCCAGTCTTAAGCCTCCTACACAGCTGTGTCTGTTTCAGTTAATGACTGTGTTTCAGCCTACATATGAAATTGATGATTAGTACCTGCTTGGTATAATTGGTTAACTGCTTCCCGACCGCGCGCCGTGTATTCACGGCGGCAGTCGGGGAGCTGGGCGCGAATCGCCGTAAATATACGGCGATTCGCATTTTGGCCACCAGGGGGTCCTCCGAATTCTGACCCCCTCCTTGTCGGTTTAAGACGATGATTCCACTTCAACACCTTTTGGCAAAGTATAGTGTCCAGTATGTGGTACTGTTCTGACTGGTGTCGTTGTTCTGTGTTACATCAATATGACGTAATTGTTCCAGAGAGGATCCGTTTCTAAAGTGTCGTACGACTCCAAAGTTCTACACGACAAGTGCGACAAAACTTCTTCATGTTTCTTTTCCCGTTACAACTTCTGGTATCTACGTCATCAACCGGTTCCTTTGAATTA
>BLSH010449190.1:978230-1007355 GCA_018402905.1 Glandirana rugosa | reverse complement strand
GACATTTAAATTTCTGATCGCTGAATAAATGTCATTGGTCCCAAAAAAGTGTCAAAAATGTCCGACATGTCCGCTGAAATATCGCAGTACCGCTAAAAATCGCAGATCGCCGCCATTACTAGTAAAAAATAAAAAAAAAATAAAAACCCCAGAAATGAATTCTCATCATCCGTGAACGCGGCCACTTTTGCGCAAACCAATCAATAAACGCCGATTGCGATTTTTTTTATCGCAAATATGAGGAAGAATATAAATCGGCCAAAAACGGTGAAAAAAAATGTTTTTTTATATTTTTTTTTTGGATTTGAATTTTAGCAAAAAGTAACAAATTTGGGTTTTTTTGCAAAATGGTCGCTCTTCTTTTGTTTATAGCGGCGATCAGAAATGACGCAGAGGCGATCAAATACCACCAAAAGAAAGCTCTATTTGTGGCAAAAAAAGGACGCAAATTTCGTTTGGGTACAACGTCGCACGACCGCGCAATTGTCAGTTAAAGCGACGCAGTGCCGAATCGCAAAAAGTGCTCTGGTCCTAAAGCTGCAAAACCTTCCGGGGCTGAAGTGGTTAATCACACACCTGACTTTAATCTTACAACACCCCTGACTTTGTGCAAGTGTACAAAGTGTGCAAGTGTAAGGATGGATGCTGGTTTGTAGTCAAAGGGTACTCACACCAAATATTGATTTGAGTTAGATTTTCCTGTTGGCTCACTTTGCATTTTGTAACTTGATAAACAATTAAAACATGTATTTTTGAAAGCCTTCTTACTCTACAGCAAATCTTCACACCTGCCTTAAACTTTTGCACAGAACTGTATAGATCAGTGTTAATTGAAGCAAACCTATAGTCAATGTGCCACTCACCAGCTTTCCCTGCTATCTTGCAGTATTACAAATAGTAGTGAAATACTAAGCTGAAATCTTTGGCAGCCAGTAATTGATATCATAAGGTCCTCTGTCTGCAACTTCAGGCTGCCAAGTTTCTTTGGCTGAGGCCATGCATCAAAGTAAGGATGGGCTCGGGTGTGTTCGCAAATGCACATACCTGAGCCCGCCGGGAAGTGAACCCTGCACTGCGCCAATTACAGGCAGTGAGACTTTTCCCGATGCACGGCTGCAGGTATCGGGGAATGTCTCATTGCCTATTAGCACAGTGTTGGGTTCACTTCCCGGTGGGCTCGTGCACGTGCGAAAATGCCCAAGCCCATCCTTAAAGTGTTAGTAAACCCTCCTATCATTTTCAGCCAAGGAAGCTGCCATCTTGGCCTCTGTTTAATCTACAACTGCCATGATGCTGCACATGTGATCAGCGATGACACCAACCATTGGATGGTTTGACAGTTTGGTTTAAAGCACAACCAATGGGAGTGTTACGTTTCCGGCACGTGCCGGAAATGTGACTGGTTTTTAACCTGTTAAATGCATGGGTTTACTACCGCTTTAATCAAAGGTATTGACAAAATGACTGCCCTAGATGGAGGTCAAAGCACGAAACAAAAAAATAAAAATGGTATTATATATGTTCCCTTTTGTAAGATTTAGGCTAATTAAATGCTAGTTCTCAGGTTGCATGATGATTTAATGGCTTCAATGTTTTCTAAGGGATGTATTTGAACAAGTATGCAGATTAAGAGTTCTGGCTTTGCTCTGACTTTCTGATCGGCATGCTTGGTCCAGATCAGAGACTGAAATCAAAGACCAAAAAGTGTTATTTAATATATATCAAGCAGTATTAGAACATTGTTTTGAAAAATGTTTTTAAATTGTGTGGAGACATTCTTCAGTGTTCTAGCTTTTAATTATTAAATTAATAAATGGGACCGAATAGTAGGAGGTCCTTCCTTCATAGTCTGTGTGAAGGAGTTGGGCAGAGCTGAAAAAGCATCTGCATTCTCCGCAGCTTAAAGTGCAATGTGCTTTGACAAGATTTTCAATGAGGAGCCTAGAATAAAAACATGTTTACACAATTTTCCAAAAAAAAACTTTGTACGTTATTTTAATGTTTGATCTTCTATCTCTGACAAGTTTCCCTACTTGAATTTGTAAATATCTCCAATGTGCCCAATATGCCCAATGCAGTCCAAATGCAAAAACAAGACTTCAAAGTTCAGTCGCATGCTGAAAAAAAAATAGGGAATGTAGCATCTTTGCAAAATGCATTCCGATGCACGAATACACACTGTAAGTGTTGTAAAATGACAATAAAAAAATAAATAGCAATTCATTATCACATTGCACACGTTATGTGCTTAGTATTATATGCTGTGTGGTGCAAATGAGTCTTAACAGTTGCTGACTATAGTATGCATTAGCTCTCAAGAACAGTACATTTCACTGGTAAAAGCCACATAGTCCATCAACTTATACAAACCTGAGGTAAAAAGTTACTATGTCAAAATGCAGTATAAAAAATAGTAAACACTACATTACACTATACAAAAATATTTTGGTGAAAAATGCTGCATTTTAACTTTTGTTGAAATATGTGGGGAAATTGTCCAAGGAAACTAGTGAGAATTAAGAATTCCCATGAAAAAAATGTTTTTAATCTAAACATCTAGACAGAGGAAGTGGCAGGTTAAATGATTCAATATAAACCTTATTCAAAAAATCATTACTTATGAATTTGTGTAAAAAAAAAAAAAAAAAAAAAAGAAGTACAGTGCTTTCGTATATTTTTTTATTTTATTTAGTATGGTCAAGGTTAAAAAAATGCAAATCCTACATTTGTATTTTGGTAAATAATCGCATAAAAAAAATATAGTATAATCTTCTATCTAGCCAGCAGGTAGATTCAGGTCTCCTTTTCACAGGTGACACGGTACTACAATCTCTGTTCTGAAAGAAACTTTTCTACTGGGCAGCACCAGTGGTGTAGAGCAGTGGTTCTCAACCCTGTCCTCAAGTACCCCCAACAGGCCATGTTTTCAGGTTTCCCTTTATCTTGCATAGGTGTTTATATCAGAGTCAATGGCTTGGTATTTGACAGCTATTCTATGTAAGAGAAATTCCCAAAACATGGCCTATTGGGGGTACTTGAGGACAGGGTTGAGAACCACTGGTGTAGAGGTTAGCACTTTCGCCTAGCAAAAAAATGGTCGCTGGTTTGAATCCCAGCCATGACACTACCTGCCTGGAGTTTGCATGTTCTCCCTATGCCTGCGTGGCTTTCCTCCGGGTACTCTGGTTTCCTCCCACACGCCAAAGACATGCTGGAAGGTTAATTGGATCCTGTATAAATTGGTCCTAATGTGTATGTATGAATGTGAGCTAGGGACCTTAGATTGTAAGCTCCTTGAGGGTAGGGACTGATGTGAATGTACAATATATATGTAAAGTGCTGCGTAAATTGACAGCGCTATACAAGCACCTGAAATAAATACTCAATGCATCTTCATAGGAGTAGACAAAACAGAGCTTCAAAAGCAAAATCTTAGTATGCTTGTAGCTAACCCATAGTGCCATCTTAAATCATTTATTATCGGCTAATTTTTTATTATTTTTTTTACAAAAAAAGAACTCTTAGGCAACCTACTACACATTCAATGTAAGAGTTTTACAAGCCTCTGGATTTAAAATGTTCCGATTCACCCCTAGGCTAACAGGAATTCTAACACCAACAGATCCCACATTACCATTGTTTAACATAGGTATTGAGAAGTTCCTCCCATTTCCGTACTGTAGTCTCCCACATACTAAGAGTGGCAAAATCTTTAACAGGTTATGGTGAAAGTACCATTAGCCTAACATATCTGAACTGATTGCTACAGTTAACCTCAACTGTTTATACAAACGCTCTGTCGCTTAGAACATACTCGCATACTAAATTTGAAAAGGCATGGAAGCCATGGAGTGAATTGTTACAATCCTTACCCCGATTGTTTGCTATTAATCTCTAATGTTGCCAATGCAGTTCCTTTCATTGTTTCCCTGATTTATATATATTTTTTTATTTTTCTCCCTTTTGGATACTGCCAATCCAATTATGCTTAATCATATGCATAATTTTACTACTGATAGATGCATCATGTTAGAAGCTCCTGTGTATGTGAAGATTTACTTTGCCGGTTTCTGTAATAGGATTATCTAAACTCAATAAAAACTCACTGTTGGAAAAACAAAACAAGAACTCTCTATATAAAATGATATAGGTGTGAAAAACATCAGTTAAAAGAAGCTAAACCTGGTGCCATGTCTGCGACATTTAACGGAGCAGCTCAATAGGAAATACAAGTTTTCTCTAACTATCCACCTGATAAATGCAGTGAAGGCATGGATTATTCTGATTGTATGGAAGCAGACGTGCCCCCCTACAAAAGTTGTATGGTTGTCCATAGTCAACAACAGTCTAAACATGGGAGGATCTCACCGCCACTTTGCACAACACTGAGGAAAAAATTCAGACCGACTTGAAGGCCCCAACACTTCATTTTCAAGGGTGCTTATTTAAACACTCTCTTACAGATGACAACCCCCCAAGCATAAGGGCTGCATTATGAATGGCCATGACTTCTCCTCCCTCCATCCCTTCTTTCCCCTTCTGCTCCTTCCCACCGTGGGAAGAACCTATACCCTACTGCGCTCACTGGGATCTTCTTGGTAACCTGTTCACTTTCTCTCCTCTTCTTTCACGTACCAATAGGATGCCTTACTTTATTTCATTTACTTTGACCCCAACAATTTACTACCATCTTTTTAGTTACTGCTATGGTCGCCCACATTCTTCATCAGCTTGTCTTTCTGGCCTTTTCTCCTCTTTTCCCAGTTTTGGGGAGCAGAATGGCGTTACTGTATCTCTTGTTTCCTACTGCTATACTGCACTGCATTCATCAGCTAAAGTGTGCATTTATCACAAACTATTTGTGTGGGGCTCCAAAAAACTTTTGTCACATTGTACAGAACACCACTATGCATCCTTTGGATCCGTATGTAAGATTTTACTAACTCCTTAGTTACTTGTCTGTAATGTGACTCTCTAAATAATGAATTAAAAATAACAAATTCTCATTATAGTTTCCCCTTAAATGCATTAACCCATACTAAACAGAATCTATCTTACACTGGTCTTACTTTATCTGAGTGAACTTAAATTGCTTACTTTGGGCCACAATGAAGAATTAACTATTAGGAATGAGAACTCTTATGTAAGTAAATATAAGATAATGATGTTTAAATCATTAACCCATGTAGTAATAGTAACATGAAAAGGAATAATGGAAACCTCAAAGGGTTTCTAAATCCTAAAGGTTTTTATCCAATACTCTCCAATGATAGTTTTCCCCCACCCCCTTCCCTAACGCTTACCCGAGTCCTCTATCAATCCAGCACTGTGCCCAGCTGCAGGTCTTCGCTCTCCTCTTTCTATTCTCATAGGCTTTGCTGAGAGCAACAGGAGCCATAGGGCCCTGCTGCTGTCAGTCAAATCTTGTGAGGAGGAAGGGGTGCATGGCTGGGCAACGCCGTATTCGTCTATGGTCACACACAGCCTGGCTCAGAAGTGTGCCCACATGTGCGACCCCACAAGCAGCTTGCTATGGGGTCACACACAGAAGAGAAAGAGCGGACAGCGGTGGCAGGAGACCCCAGGAGGTAAGGGGCCACTCTTTGCAATAACATTGCACAGAGAAGGGAAGTATAAATCTATTTTAATTAAAAAAAAAGTTTACAATCACTTCAAGAGTGAAGTTTTCCTTGAAAATGCTGAGGCCTGTATAACAGCAAATGAAATTCAAAGCAGATGTGCCATTGTATTTGATCTTTAAAACTTCAAATACATAGTGGATCATGGTGTGCATGCAGTGCAAAATGGGCATGCTTAGAGCAAAGGCTGTTTGGCTTGGAGAGATGCCAGAATGCGAAGAAAAGTACACGGAGACATAATTATTTTTCGTTTTGTACATAGTACAGAAGGGATTAACAAAGTTTTCATTGTTGATTGTGTCTGCGCTGGGGAGGTATTTTAAGTGTGTCCACAGAGCAAAAGTGAGGGTAAGGGCCCATTCACATCACCCACAATATAGTAACGTGTGGTAAATGTGGCTGCTACAACAATGCACAGTTGTGCATGCTAGATTCATTGGTGCACTGTGGTGCCATTCCTCTCGAATGGCACCCCAACTCACTTTTACAGCACACCTGTGCTGCAATGCAGTACACCACAATGCATGGTGTCCTATGTGGTATACTCTGGAAAAAATGCATGAAGAGGTTAAATGAAACCTGTATTGAGAGAAATACAGGGGATGCCATTGCCTAAATATACTAGTTGCTCAGCTGTCACAAGTTTTAGTAAATTCTGAGTTTTTGACCCCAAACAAGCATGCAGATTATAGTCAGAGTAATTTACTTCTACATTGTAAGCTCTAACGAGCAGGGCCCTCTGCTTCCTTCTGTATTGAATTGTACTGTAACTGTACGGTCTGCCCTCATATTGTAAAGCACTGCGCAAACTGTTGATGCTATATAAATCCTGTATAATATAATAATTTACTTGTTCTGGGCTAATGCCTCAAATATTGATGCCAATGGATTAGAATGAAAGTAAGGCAATTAGCATTTTCCAAAGGAGAGTGATTGTAGCCTTCATATTGTATCTACTGGTTTCCTATAAAAACAAAAATCCCACTAAAATTAATAAGGATATAGGGTAATAGGGTTTCAGAAAGGATGATGGAAATCTGAAGTTGTTCACTGCAGATGCATTTGCTGATCCTCGCTAACAATGTGCTAAGAGTAATCATATGCAGTAACCCGCCATTACGGAGGAGAAAACACAAGTTTTAGGTGTCAGTGTAAGCCCATCTCTGATTGGTTGTTATGGGTACAACTGAACACTGCTCACTTTACTATAGCCCATTTGCTAAAGTGTCTTTATTGTGTATAGCATTTCACTTTTATTGTCTAATCATTTTCTGTAAATGAACAGTTCTTTTAATGGCAGAACACTCGCCATGTTATATGTAAGCAATAGGTAGCAATAGTTCCAACTAATAAAAAAAAAACAAAAAAAAGGAAAAACAAGGCTCAATTAAAGCAGTATAAAGCAGAAACATGCAGTAACCCATAGCAATCACATACTGTCTTTAATCAGTTTAGAGAAGTTAGAGAGAGGATTGCTAATTGGTTGCATTTTCACGCTGCTGTGCTGCCTATACTCATTTTCCATTCACCTGCTGGAGCAAACTAATACACCAGTGCTTCTAGGTATGGGGTGAACATGGACCCTTGCCCTTTGCTCTCACTGTGTTTCTGTGCACTATGTTTCTGAGAGTTGACAATGGCTTGGACAAAGTGTTAACATGTGGGGCAGGATTAGAGTCCTTAGTTCCATGTGGAGTTTTACACAATGCTCTTTCACTTCTCTCTCACAAGTGAACAAACTTGTGTGGAAGTAAAGAGCTGATGAGTATAGGCAGCAGCTTATGGCAACAAATTGACCAAACTTGTTGCTCTGCCTAGTATGGGCAAAACACAAGTTCACGTTAATCCAACAGAGTTTTGTTAGCGATTCAGTACTTTAATAACAAATGTCATTAGAAACATATGTTGTGAATGTTAGTACATTTTTAGAAGAGCATAAGTTAATGCAGCTACCAATTAAGAACCCCATAAAACACAAAGTAAAAAAGGCATGCAGATAGATGTAAAAATGATTGAAACACGGAAAGGGAACATGCATAAAAACATTTTTATTTAAGTGAAACATATAAAACATCAACCTGATGAAATAAACACAAATTCTCACATTAAATAAACGCATAGGCCATGCTGTACATAGAACACTGACAAGAAAATCATGCCTCGTGACATTTGACAGGGGATAAAAAGTGTTTACTTTTGCACATTTAGAAAAAGGCACATGTGAAATTGCAAATAAAATACTCCAAATTATATACAAACTAATAACTACTCTTCTGTAAGAAAATTTAGTGAATGTGCTAAATGATGTGTTTCATCAAAAACAACAAACGTGGTAAGATTAATTTTTGGTGTTAGTACAATGACTTCTTGTACTTCGCCATAGTAACTCAGCTATTCCACTAGCTTCATAGTCTAGACTTGTATCTCTACACACAGGCCACTTCAAGACTAAAACCAAATCAAACACTAACAATGAAACAAAGCATTTTTCATGTGTGTGGCATCGCTGCAAGATTCAATAGACTAAAAAAAACAATCTTAAGCTGTGAAGATAGAGATAAAAGAACTGGTTTTCCAGCCCTTCCTATCACAAGTTGTCTGGGCCTTCCAGATGCATCTTAGAAGGTTGAGGTCATTAGGCTTCTCCCACCTTACGGGTCCAGTCCCCTCATATCTGATATTTCAGTTCCTGATATATGCCAAACAGTTAAACCACTTGAAAATGACTTCTATCACTTGTGATCTGAAAGCTTTTCTTTAATATTTATCGTCACCATGGAACCTCCAGCGCCACTTACTAGACCGCACAATGTCTGTTTCGACTTTATGTTTGCTTTAACATTAAAAACTATATTAAATTTTTCAAAAGCCAGAAGAAGCTAGAGAAAAAATGCCAAAAGCAATGACAATGCCCACAGCATAATATAAACACTTTGGCTTTGTATGTAACAAAGTTTGGTTGCCTAAACTGCAGTATGCACAGGCAACACTTTCACACACCATCCACCGCCATTCTTCCATATCAATATACGCCCACAGAAAATTTAAAGACAGAGTGATGCTTTGCATTCACTTACTTTTAGAACATCTTCTAGGTGTGTAATTTCCTGGTACAGCTCTTGGTACTCCTCACACTGGTCCTTACAAGGTTCAAGAGTCAGGAGCAGTCCCTGCAAAGATTCGTCCAAACTTCCATCCAAAAAGGATCTATTGGCTTCAGATTCACAACATGTGGAGCATTCAGCCTGGAGTCTCTCTGGAACGGCAGGTATTTCAGTTGATGTAAGCCTTTTTACCAGCTGCTTAGTAATATTCCCTTCACAATTGTCCAATTCCACAGGCTTAAGCTCAGAAGACTCATCAGAATCTTGCAAAATTGACACAGAGACATTTGAATCAATAAATATGCTATGGTTTACTTTAAAAGGAGGGCTTTGGCAAGCAGAGAAGTCCAATTTATCTCCTGCTAAGGTTTCCTCACTTTCAGTAACGTTCTCTGCATGGGACTGCGAGTCTTGAGATTGACTGCTTGAGTCTGCAGAAGACCTGGCACTCAAACTGTCCTTCACAGGTGCCTCTGATGGTTCACTGAGGTTATGCTCTGGTGGAGTTACCGTGATTTCTGGATTGGAGTAACCCAACGAAGAAGAGGGAGTAGATCTAGGTGGAGTAATATCACCATTGGGCAAGTCGTCAAAGCTTAAAGAGAGTGCCCTCTTTTCAATAGATTCTACTCCACTATCAAAGACGTCATCTGGCAAATTCGACTGGAAACAAAGAATACACAGTTAAAATATATCAGGTCTCAATCATTTTTGCTGCATAACAATAGCCACAAATAACACAGAAGAAACTATTCTTCATAAAAGAATGCAATAAAATTGCAACAGAACTACTATGAAATTTATGTAAACATGGTTTTTACTAGTTCCAGATATTAAATGCTCCAAACCAAAAAAGGCAAATATTTTTATTGCTCAAAATTAAATAATCAATCACCTCAATGAAGAATATATGTTTTTTAAAAATGTTAATATCAATTAATTTTACATACATATTTAAACTACTGAGCCAAACGAGGGGATCAAAAAAATCTGGAAAAAGTAAATTTCTCAACAAAGAATGCATTCAAACTTGAACACAGAAATGGGATATGAAAAAGAAAAAGAGTCAATCTTATTGACTGTGGTAAATTCAAATTAGCAGAAATCACACTTGAAAAGAGTAACAGGACATCATTTAAATACCTTTTGAAACAATTCTTTTTTTGACAAACAGAACATTGTGAGACAGGACAGTGATTCATCAACTGCTTTAAGTTATGTAGGTGCTTTAGGGTGCTAGCAGCCCAATGCAGTGCATTAAAACATGGAACATTTGACACAAAAAATAAAATGTAAATTTCACAGTAAGCATGCATGCCCTCAAGTTTCACCTGTTGATATCGTTTATCCTAACACTTAGACATAATGTTTACCCTATACCGAATCTTAAGCTTAAAGTTCATCTGTGTCAATCCTACAGATATTAAATTATATAAAAGATTTAAAAACAAGGTAGCCTTGACATTTCTAGTTACATGTATTGTAAAGTAATTACATCCCCAAAATTGCAGGCTGCTTAGATTCTGGTGCAATTGAAGATTATAGGAAAAAAATAAGATTTCACAGCTTCTGTTGTGAACTGGAGTTCCTCCACAACCTCTATAGCTATAGAGGTGAATGAGGGCTTGTTTAGCAGTTTCTACTGCTGGTTTAGAATAGGTAAATACTTGTAGATAGACTGTGCACAGGTTAACTTTAATCTTAAGCCTCGTACACACTACTATCCAGCAGGTTGAACGAAAAAAAACCAAAAAAAAAACCCAAAAAACTGACAGCTCAGGTTGGAGCCGCTGTACTAAGAATCCAATGTTAGTACAATAATCTACCCTGCTGTGCTATTGGGTTTTGACAGGACGGCAGCTCCCCACCAGACACTCCAGTCAGAGCTTTCAGCCATTGGCTGAAAGTGCCAATTGGCAGACTTTTTTCGGTCATGATCCTTCAACAGAAGCCGGGTCGAATGGCTGGCTTCTGTTGGACTGGCTGCTGTACACACACGGGCCGAACATCGGCCGGTTTCTATTGAACCAGCCCATGCTGCCCGTCATTCGGCCCGTGTGTACTTGGCTTAATTTAAATCGGTCACCTAACCCCTAACCTAAGCGAAGCTTAAAAAACTTTGCAATAAAGATCTAAAATGCACCCACTAATACCTAAACTAACACCTAAAAAGATCTCTTATTGCCTCAAAAGATTTCTCTCTCACAGACACAGCAGATAAGAGGAGATCTCTCAAAATCAAAAATTTTGGAGTTTCTTATCACTTTCTTTTCTGGAGATATTTGTCCCCAGGACAAAAGGAAAGGATGAATTTCCCTAACTACAAATCAGACAGAAAGAAAAATACTTAATAAAAAGTACAGGAATGAGGTCATGAATCTTTCGCTATTTGAGTTCAAGAGTGCTGAAGCCAAAATGGATTTGTCAAGCCCACTGGCTCGTTGGCAAGCTCTCAAAAGCCAGGGAACCCAAAGGGCGCCCTAGATGGAGTCTGAAAGTAGAAAATATAATAAAAGTGCCACACCAATGCCCAATTTCGAATTCTCAAACACTTAGAATGGTTGAAATTCTTCCAGGTTGGGAGCTTCAATAGCTGGTAATATCAACGTACATTATCAACAATGATATCACCACCTATTAAAGGAATTACCAGCTATTTTGGAAGAAATCTAAATTCAAATAAGAATCTTTATTTTAGCCACATAACGGTCTTTTCCAAATATCATTGAACTGATCACTTTTTTTTTTTTAAATGAAGTATACTTATCCTGGTTAGTTGTGTCATTTTAGCATCATGTGCCTAGATACCCCCATTGGCAAAAAAAATAAATGTGACCATATTCTTTTTGGTATAAGCAATACTATAAGAGCATGTACATGCTTACAACATTTGATTATTTAAAAATGAGGTAGGCTATACATGCCAGTAAAATTATTTGGGTGTTGGAAACTATCTCTGATATCATAAAATATGCAAACGGTCCTGCTGGGCCCCCAGAGACTTATGTGCAGATAGACAGCCCTTTTTGTCACTTTACTAAGAAAGATATATGGCAATTTCCGTAGGGTTGTCGTTCTGCACATAAACCTAGCCGGGGTCCGGACGATAGTATTGTTTGCCACGTGACCTTGTCACTTGTGTTTTGTCTCTGTTATGTGTTGTAGAGTACTTGTGTAGGATAGACCAGGGTCCTTGGGATCAGTGGTCTAGGTGGTTGGGCTAGTTTAATCAGTAAGTGGTTGAATTTTTCATAATTGACAATAAAGCTGCATTTATAATATACACTGACACTGATTGTATGTCACTCATTTGGCCATCTCTTGTTCCCAACGACTTTGGTGATTGTTTTTCTTTATATGCATGGTTATTGGTCAGAGAGACATCAACCCAAATGGTTACAGTTGTCATTAGGTTAGTTAAGGAGCTATAGTCGTCCTCTGGATAACCCTTGATCTTTTGTTTTTGCTGCTGGGCCATGGGCCTGAAGTGGCAACTGTCTGTAATAATAACTTTGGTTCATGGAAAAAAAAATAACATTGGTTCACGGAAGCCAATCATATTAATGCGTTCAGGCATCAACTGTTATTCTTCACTTCAATCTTAAATCTATTTAGTTGCTATGGGGAAGCAATTGTTATTTCAAACACTTTGATAAGTGAAGATAAACTAAATTAATTTTGACCATCTGCTCAAGGATATACCAACAATGGCATTTCTGGCTTTATTGATAATAAACAAAAAGCCTAGCATCCATAAAGCATGACATTACCAGTAAGATGAATAAAGGATGAAATGCATGCATGGAGTCAACCAAAACTCAGAGAAGAACACACAGATCTGCCCGATTGTAACTCACATAACGCTCTCTGCCTGATCTAGGCCTCAGCCTGAGAGAGGGCAGGTCACTAAAAGAGCGACTGCGTCGGAGCTTGTCAAAGAAAGTCTCCTGCAGCGCATCCATAATTGACGCTCGCAGCCTGTCTTGTGGTGGGTTCAGCCATTTCTTCAGTGGGTTGAAAGCAAATAGGACGTTAGTAAACAAACAATGTAACTACCATGTTTCTATAACAGCTTTTTCCAAAATAAAGTATGGTAAATATCCATTGCCAAAATCTTAAATATTTCCTAAACCATGATTTTAAAGTTTGTGGAGCCAAAGAAAAGTTTACCTCGCAAACCCTCCAAGCACTCCTCTGATGCTGGAATCACGTGCTGGCATAGAGTCCATCACCCCTCAACACAATTTAGTATAATCCAAAAGAAAGGCAGCACACAGATAATGTCTTAGGCAAAACGTTAATCAGCCAACAAGCTTCAGCACATGATCCTGCCCCCCAGCACCACCACTCTGACATGTTTCACCTAGTGCGTTTTATCCCCTATGGTCATTGGGGACATCATTGCTGACCTCATCGGTGTGCAGCTTTTCCATGATTTTAACAAATGAGTCCACCAAGTACCCAAATGTTGGTGGTAGATAGAAAATGATGTCTTAACAGTTTAGCATACTTCTAAGAGAGGGTAACAAACCATTTGGCTCAATGTCTTTCACTGGCCCTAGCAGTTTGAAGCAGAAACTTTTGAACATTTTGTGCCTTGGGAATTCTTAAGCAAAACTTTATTTGGGGGGGGGTCTAGCTTTTATTGGTCTCTAGCTTAAAGTGTTACTAAACCCACAACAGTAAAATCAGTCTGTATATGCAGTAAAGCATGCTCATTATACCCACTGTGGAACCTAAGGGGTTAATCCTGTGCATTGTGTAAAAAGGTAGTTTGATCCTGTATGCACAGATCCTCCTCTTCCACTGATTCCAGAACATGTCTGCAAAGTACAGAGCCTTTGGAGTCAGGGTGCACATGATCAATTTGGTGTGTATTCTTAGTGAGTTTTTTGGGGGAAGGGGATATAAGCACCACATGGTCAATCAGCACTGTCCAGACAGAGGGCCAGGGGTCCTGGATCCTCCTGATAGGACACAGCTCAGTGCAGTATGAAAACTCCTTCTACAAGCTTTATCAGGAACGGAGAGAAGTCACAAGACTCCCATATACTACTGATGAGAAAAGGTATTTAGCAGTTTATATTTACTAAAATAATTGCATTTCCATGTTCTGTGTACTGTGGGAGACCAGATATAGTAAATGCAGAATCCTGGGTTTAGTAACACTTTAAAAAGAAACACTACAGCAAAGGAGGTCAGCCCAGTAGATACAAGAACATAGTGGACCTTATAGTAAAACAGAAGGTATGCTTATTAGGTCCTCTGTACTACTTGTCATGTAACTGTAAAGAAATAAGTTTGCAAATAATGCAAAATCGTATAAAATATTGTTAAATGTGCATATTAAAAATATAGTCCATAAAAAATGTCCATTAAATGCATCACAGTCTCATATTTGAAGACGAGTGCTCATACTCCATATATGACACCCATATACTCCTCCACCAGTGTGCTTCAGTGATTCAATCACCCTAATGGACATAGGCTTACTGTGATGTGAGATCTGAGACTGTGATGCATTAATGGACATTTTTTTATGGACTATATTTTTCAATATGCACATTTAACAATATTTTTATATGATTTTGCATTATTTGCACAGATTCACTTTATATTTATTGAGTTTATGCACATATGAAAATACACTGTAGGTTTATCTGTATTCACGCATTGCGCTGCTGTGAATTGATTGGAACTCACCAGTTATAGGGTTTCACCATTTGTATATAACATTACCCTAGTCTAGGTGCCGTGGGCAAAATTTGGGGTAAAAGAATATAGTGTAATTCAACTTTTTGTTTACAGGCACATTTAAGTATTATCATGACTTTTACACAGGGGAGGAAGCCTGGGCCCATTTTACTGCAAGGTTTTAATACATTTTTTGCAGTACAAGATACATTTTTTTAGTAACATCCCATTGTAGCTGCTACAGTGGGGTTGTATATAAATATTGGCTATATACGTGGTAGTTTCAGGCAATGTGAAAAACTTCAACCTACTATGAATCACACAAACGATCAAACTGAACTGATCAAGACAACCTACCTACAAAGAGCTAGTTGAAATTGCCTGAAAATGACCATAGGACCAAAATTAGGATGTATAAATATGTGGCAATTTCCAATTTCAACCAATTTTCACCCAACGGGAATAGCACACGGGATCGCATATAAATCATCAGTAACTAAGCATTTTAGCGCTGTTAAGTTCAACATACAATCTGAATTTTGTCAATTGTGAATTCTGGCCAATAAACTTACTGGTTTAAACCAGTTTACTGGAAGATCAAAAAAAGGATGGCCATTTCACAGAAAGCGATCAGAATTTTTGGAATGTGTTTGATTGAGGCAGTTTCCATCCAATCTCCTTGCTTTGCAAAAAGAAAAAAAATGTAATAAAAAATTTGAATTCTAAGAAATCTCCATTCACATTGGCCAGCTATTCGATTAGGAGTTTTAGAGAAGTAAACAGAACTGAACTTTCAAAAATACAAACAAGAACTCTATAGATTTTTTGATAATGGAGTAACTTACAAAGAAGGAATGGTCTTTAAATGTAGGGGTCTCCGGTGTGCCTTGGCTGTAAATGGAGACTCTCCGCTGGATGGCAGATGCTTTGTTTACATTGCCTGTAGACGGTGTCAGGTCTTCTGTATCGAATGGGCTGAAGGGCAA
Organism: Glandirana rugosa; assembly: GCA_018402905.1. Classification (NCBI taxonomy): domain Eukaryota; kingdom Metazoa; phylum Chordata; class Amphibia; order Anura; family Ranidae; genus Glandirana; species Glandirana rugosa. The sequence goes on along the minus strand of BLSH010449190.1, from coordinate 991,932 downwards.
AAAAAAAAAATTTAGTTGAAGTTCAAATGGTTTACATTTCCATGTTTCCTTAGATTATTCAACTAGCATTACCAAACGCATTGATAGAAAGAAATATCAACTCCTGAACTCGCAGAACCTCCTAAATGGCAAAATCTTTAAACACTTTTTGTAGTTTCGGATCAAACTACAGCAGTGGCTGGGAGGTCTTTTGGCCTAATCCTATGCACACAACGGTTTCAGTTCATATACATTTTTGGGATGTCTCATTGCATTTCAGAGCACTTTAATAAAACTGAATTGCTCTCTCTCGCCAATTTTGATACAGGCTACTCATAAGTTGCATAGAACTATCCAAACTATTTCCCATAGACAAAAGGGACAAAGGGTAAACATTTAAAATAGGTGTGCAGCCTTATGGTTGGAGAAAACAAAGCACTTAAAACCAAAGAGAAACCGCATTACCATACAGCATGGTGCAAAGAATATAAGAGAGTAGGGCTGCTTTACTGCCTGGGGACCTGAACGGCTCATGATCACCGAAGAACCATCAATTTCCAATGTTCACTTGGAAAACTCTGAAGCACCATGTCAGGACTTTGATATAAAATAAAGAAAAAAATTGGGTCTTGGCAATGTGGTTAGGATCCTACATATAAAAGCAGTTCCTCAATAGAGGAGCTCAGAAGAAAGGTTATTTTAAATTTGTTTGAACTTTGGTAAAAGCTCAAGAACTCTCAATGTCTTCAGCATTTTTTGGTGGTAGGTTATTAAATATATTATTATACTTGCGGTGTACTACTCACTGTAGTTGTCAAAGCAACAGATTCACTTTAATGCTGGCCCCCGCAGCTTAATATATGAAGATTGCCATCACTCCCCCACGGCTCAATTTACCTGCCGATGTGTTGAAAATAAGCCAAATGTTGGCTCCTAGTCTTCCAGGACATTTAACAAAAAAGCAACACCTGCTTCCCAGCAAACATCTCACTCTAATGCTTTATATTAACCTGCTGGTGCTGGACGCATGCAAATATGCAGCCTCTCATTGGCCAGGCCTTGGCACCGAGCAACTGCATATTTGAGTGCAGTATCGCCAATAAAGCTGTGGCAAGTGAACACCGTTCGCACTCCCAGCACAGTGACCGGCGGCTAACGTAAACCTGATTGGGAGTTTTCCGATCATGTGAGCGCCATGACAGCCAATCACGGTGGTCAGATGGCCATAAGCACCGTCCCCGGCATTCTAAAGCCTTTAAAGGGCTCGTGGGAGCCGACGCCAAGGGGTTAAAATATAGCTAAAGGCAACATTTTTTGTTCTGGACAGAGTGGAGTGGGATTACAACCCTTGCCACATTTTTATTGCGGTCTGTGCCCTCATTAGGGAGACTCACCCTTCGATTTGTCTTGTTTATAATTATCAATGACAGTGAAAGTAAAAGAAAATCCCAAATTTTAGGGTGGACAGCAGAGCAATAATGGAGAGGACACTAATTCTGGCGACACCTCCGGATTCCCTCACGATGGAGGGATTTCCTCTCACTTTCTGTTTTGGCTATCAGAAAGTGAAGGGAAATCTTGACACAAATGGCAAGAAAAAAAAAATCTGACAGGGATATAATCCTTCCTTCCTCTATCAAAAATGGAAAAAAAAATGTTTTGCTGTTTTCTACTTTTAAGTAACCCTCTACATATAGCCAGTGAAGTGACTACCAATCAAGTGATACACAAAGATGAAACAAATCCTCCTACATAAGTTTTACCGGTTTATCTGTAGCCCTCTCTTCTCCACAGCCTTCTAAAATAGACATTTTACATTACTACGGCAGCTTGGTGAAGTTCACTGGATTCTCATTACATTATACTTTATATGAACCTATCTTTAATTATTGTACCTGCTACTTTGTTTGATCTTCCCATGATCTCAGTGCTAACTATCTATTGAGTCAAAGCTGCATTGAGGCGGGCAGTTTAACAGTGGAACAGCTAGTATTAAATGCACTCCTTTCTGGTGATGTACAGTGATTTTCTCATTAATTTCAGATAAGTGTTCTTGGAGCAGCCTTTACTATGTTTCCCGTTTTTGGCTACAGCCTTTGCATTTTACCCTAGCGCCTGATCTCAGTTGGTACATTTTACATAGCATCTCTCTGCTGTGAAAAGCAGGGGGTGGGGATGTGAAGTCTCACACTGCAGAGCTCAGTGAGGAGAGCTTTGAGCCCCAATTGGAGGGAAGGAACATGTCCCCTCTTCACAGTACAGGAGGAAAATGAACAGGTGTTGCTGTCAATCACAGTCTGTGTGCTGAGTTCTCCTCCTCCATTGCCAATTATCTCTTGGAGTCAGGAAAAGCGATCCGAAGTGACTCATACAGATAACAGAGGCACAAGGCAACAAAAAGAAATCACAATTTGGATAGAGACAAGTACACAGTATAAAAGGACATGCTTTATTCATATACCATGCCTGAGCCAAGTATATAGCCCCATCATCATTTCTATTTAACCACCTCCTTCCCAGGTCTATTCTGACACTTTAAATCTACTTTTTTTTGCTAGAATATTACTTAGAACCCCCAAATATCATATTTTTTTTAGCAGAGACCCTATAGAATAAAATGGCGGGTGTTGCAATTCTTTATGTCACATGGTATTTGCGCAGCAGTTTTACAAATGCATTTTTTGAGTAAAAAAAAAAAAAAAGCTTTCATGAATTAAAAAAAAAACAAACAACAAAAAACATAATGCAAAAGATGAGGTTATGCCAAGCAAATAGATACCAAACATGACATGGATACCCAACATTTTTTTTGCCATCACAAGGGATGAACAACATCCCTTGTGATCGCGTGGGCCGTGACAGGTCCTCCATGTCATGTTAGGTATCTAGTTGCTCGGCAGCGAAGCAACAAATCTCGTGCTTCCCTGGCCACTGGTGGGAAACAAAGGAGCGAAACCGGAAGTGTCGAACTGCTTGTCGCTCCCGCTTTCCAGGGTTGCAGAGAGAGGGGAATGACATCAGTTCCTCTCTCTCTGTACAGGGCTGCCATCGCCACATCGCTCCCGGCCTCCACAATGGGTCTGGAGAGCCGGGAGAGGCGATGGCAGGGACACCTTTCTGCCACCCGCAGAAGTGATCGAGTGGCCGATTAGCCACCCATATCCCTTCTGCTTTACAGAGAATCGCTGGCTGAACAAAACGGTACTGGGATGATGCATGCAAGTGCAGGCAATATCCCGGTATAACCACTGAAACCCAAGGACATATTGGTACGTACCCCGGGAAGGAAGTGGCTAAAGAATACTTCTGCATCATCATTTTCAACCCACAAGTCAAAATTACTTTGCCATACAAATGTATGGATAATTGTTGCACCAGGCTTGGAAGATTCTAACACTGGTCTTAAAATACAAAAAAAAAAAAAAAAGAAAAAAAAAAGCAGAACATGACAACATTACAGAGGTCAAGGAAGCCATGTCCTTAACTAATCACTTTCAGACTAATGGAAATTCTTGCTCATAGGCAAATTGTTTTCTGCCTGGGGTAACTAAGCACAACTAGGAATAAATGACCACCAGGTGCCTGGGTCAGTGTTGCTTACCACCATGTCACTTCAAGGTTAAGCTTTACTGTGCCAAGGTCATTTATATCAACAGCAACAGCTTGAGGACGTGCAGCAAATAAATCCTTCGTTTCACAGGTAACACTTCCCACCAGGATATGAGTGGCTATTCCTTTAAGCTCTGTCACCTAAGGGAACAAATACATCTATAAAAACAATTCCGCTATAAATGCACAAATTTACAAGATTTTGCACCAACTGTTAGACTGATACCTTTATGGATATTAAACTGCTAATAAGTGGAAGAAAAAACATCTCTTCTCCGTCCCAGCTCTGTTTGCCATTAACCTCAATCTTGCCTTTAAGTTTCCACCTCTGACGCCCATATCTCATGAATATCTGAAAATAACAGGAGGAGGTTTTTAGAATTATTCTGTTAATTGAAGAATGAAAGACTTCCCTGAAAGAGAATGAAAGAAATGCAATACAAAGAGCTACAGCTTAAATTTATAGGAAACAAAAGTGGTAGGCAAAAACACCACTTTGGAATATTTGGAAAACAGATGAGTTTTCATGTCTTTGTTCCACGGAAGTGCATGCTCAGCATTATCGCATCAGCAATCCTATTTATTTTATTTGCACAGGCATACATGTTTCCCACTTCACGGAAATAGCCAGGAGAATCTCTTAACACTTATTTCATGGAACATAACCTGTACAAAACAATGGTTATACAGAAGCCTTTCATTGCAAATTATGAGCAAATGCTCCAAATGCGTCTTCATATTCATATAGAACAGTACTAACAATTATCAGCACAAACAACTAAAAGTTGAATAACAAACAAGCATACACTTAAACCACTTGATAACTAGTAATGTACCCATATGTCATTAGACTTCAAGTGGTCTTCCTGGGATGATGCCTGCAGCTACTTTCTTTTTTCTTTAGCGCAGACGCTCGGCTCTTTTGTAAAACCAATCTTAGCAGCCAACTAGCTGCTTGAATGCTTTTACAAGCAGCGGGAGGGGGCACCCTTCGCCACCTTCCGTGGCATTAACAGGATCTCCTCTCCCACCGGGGGTCCTGATCAACCAGCCGGCGAAGCCAATCAAAAAAAGTATCCACTTTGTTTGTCTCTCGGTTATGGTAACCCAGATGCGATGACCTGACAGCTTACCCGGATGTAAACAGCGCCATATTTAAAAGTCAAGGGCAGTCAAACACTCCGATCTTGGCATTATCAAATGCTTATATGGCCAGAGGAGGGATTTGGGGTCTTATAGACCCCATATCTCTCCATAAAGTCTACCTTTGGAAGTTTACATTCCTTTTGAAAGCAATAAAAGTGATAAAAAAAAAAAAAATGAAAGAAACAGTGTAAAAATGAAAAACAAGAATTTAAAAATGTGCTTGCACGCAAAGGTGAACACACGCTCCACTCCCATACACGCAAACAGCGATCATCCCACACATGTGAGGTATCATTGCGACTGTCGGATCATGGGCAATAAGTCTAGCACCAGACCTCTTCTGTAAATCTAAAGTGGTAACCTATAAAGGCTTTTAAAATGTCGCCTATGGATAGTAAAATTTACATAGTTTGTCACCATTGCACGGCGTGCACAATTTTAAAGCCCAACATGTTTGGTATCTATTTACTTTATTTATTGTCTTTCCTTGGCTTCACCCAACAGGAGAGACTGAGAAAGCTAAGGAAGGTGAAATAAGAGTTTGATAGGCTCCTTATGCAGCTTGCCCGGAGCATTGCAAAACTGCCATTGGTTGGAAAATGAGATGAGAACCCTAGAAGTCCTGCTATGTGGACCTGTGACACCTGACAGCTTATCAATTTTTGACCAATATACAACTTATACCGCCTACTGAGCAGAGCTAAGCAAGCAATGCTTGGTGTACAGAACATTAAAAGGTGTACAAAAGGACCTTTCATGGGCTTACTTATTCAGATTTTCAAGGCAGCTATAAACATTTCAAGAACATTAAATGACTGTTGACTGTTTTTGAGGGATTTGGATGCATTGGGGATGGTTTTTATATCTATTAGGTACAGGAAGATTATAGTAGACCCTCCTGGCCAACTATTTTCAGGATAATATCTATGGTCAGTTTTCCCTGTTCACAGAAGCATCAGAAAAGAACCATAGAACAAAAAATGTCTTTAGATTTTTCTTTTTATACCCACTTGCTGACCGCACGCTGTATATATATTGCGACAGTGCGGGCCAGCTGTGCAGAATCACGTATATCCGCTTGACCTCCGGACGATATACCCCCCTTCATGACTAGGTCATCTTTTTGCTATACGGCACTGCGTTACTTTAACTGAAAATTGTACATAAATGAAATGTATGTCCCTTTTTTTTCCCCCACAAACAGAGCTTTCTTTTGGTGGTATTTGATCACTATTGCGTTTTTTATTTTTTTTGCACTATAAACAAAAAAAGGCCGACAATTTTAGGGAAAAAAAATGTTTTACATTCTGCTACAAAACAGATCCAATAATTTTTTTTTTTTAACGAAAAATCTAATTTCATCATAAATTTAGGCCCATATGTATTCTACTAGATATTTTTGATAAGAAAATACAAATGAGCGTATATTGATTGTTTTTCACAAAATTTAGTCTACAAACTATGGTATTTATACTGAAATTATTTATTTTATACTAGTAATGGCAGCAATCAGTGACTTCTAGCGGGGCTGCGATATTGCAGCAGACAATCTGACACTAACTGACAATTTTGACACTTTGTGGGAACCAGTGACAAGAATACAGTGCTAAACATATGCACAGTCACTGTACTAATGACACTGGCTGGGAAAGAGAAACATCTAGAGTGATCAAAGGGATAAATGTGTGCCTAACCAGTGTTTATGCATACATATTGTGGTGTTTTTCTAAGGGATGTGTCAGATTCTTTTCAGGGAAACAGAATCAACTAATCCCCGCTGACAGGACGGAGCTCTGCATTGTTTACATATGCAGAACTCTGTTCTGTGTCTCTCTCCGACAATCAGCGGCTGCTGGCGGTCATCCATTGCCAAGCGGCACATGCCCCCTATGCGGAAGCGCAGAATAACGTGTATATATACACGTGACTCTGCACAGAACGGCAGTCCTGTAGCAGTAAATCTGCTATAGGGTAGTTGCCAAGTGGATATATGCACGATTCTGTAATTCTGCATTTCCACCTGGCTGTGCTGTGATTAGTCACAGCACATGCCGATCACCAGGTCCCAGCCAGAGAGTATCACAGACAAAAGTTCTGTGAGTGTAAACAGCACAGGGTTGTATTTAGTGACAGGGGATCCCTCAGTAAAAGCAGCACACACAAACACTTGTTAGGCACATTTTTTAACCCCTTCCTCCTGCCCAGTGTTGTCACCACCATTACTAAAAAAAAAAAAAAAAAAAATTATATAATATATATATATATATATATATATATATACATACACACATACACACACACACACACACATATACATTATATATTATATAGTAAAACTTTCACATCAAACACTTATTGGGATTTTTTTTTTTCCCAAAGACATGTAGCAAAGTACAATTTTGGCCAAAATGTATTAAGAGATTTTATTTTTTATGGGATAGGTTTTATAGCAGACAGTGAAATATAAAATTTTATTTTCCAAAATTGGTCTTTTTTTTCATTTATATAATAAAACACCTAGTGCTGATCAAATACCACCAACAAGAAAGCTCTATTTGTGTGAAAGAAAACAATATACATTTTGTTTGGATACAGCACTGTTAGTTAAAATAGCGCAGTGCCGCATAGCAAAAATAGCGTGGTCATAAAACCTTCCAGAGCCTAAATAGATACCAGTGCAAAAAATAAAGAAAAAGACTAAACAAATGCAGCCGCCACATCTAAGGATTGGTAAGCTGAAATATATTATAGTTTTGGTTTTTAAATTAGGTTTGTTATAGACAGTTAAATTATGTGTAACATAATGCAGGTTTTAACTGCTAGCATAAAAATGTTCCCACCTCATATTGGTCTCCTGGACACAAACGGGCAAAGCCAGCTAGACCTGTAGATGAAAAATATCAGGTTAATATTGCAAAAAATGCAAATTTGCAGGCATAAAGAAGGGATAGTTACTAGTGTGCCATGAATTATGCACTGGAAATCTTCCTGAATTTATTTATTTTCCATACTGGATGAATTATCACAGTAAAAAGAATAAAGTACAAAGTAAGCACATTTTGACTGGAAAGGTTGTGGACTAACAAAAACTGTAATTTTTTTTTAATCAACCTTTTTGAATAATATTATTATATTTGCTATTCTCATCAGTATACTATGTTCACACCCATTTGCACTCGCACGTTTCGTCACATTATAAGGGCACTTTGGTTACATTCTGCATTTTTCACACACTTGATTTTTGGCAGCGCCATACCCACTTGTCTCGGTTTCCCTTCTCAAAAACTGTTAATGATTAATGAAAATCTGTTCGTTGCAAGTTTTTGAAAGTTTCTGAAAAACTGAACTTTTTCCCTGGGCATTATGAATTACAACTTGACTTTTTTTTTTTTTTTTAATCAAAGAGTATCTACCAATGCACATTACTTTCATCACATACAGCAACATGAAGAGAAAAACAAACAAATGTAATGAATAAAATTTGAAGTGATGCTAAAAGTTCACTCATGTGTGGGCTGGGAACCTGTACATAAATCGCACACATTCTTAACATGCAGGCGAAATGCGCTGCTTTTTAGCAGACATGCGGGGGTGCCATTCATTTTTAATGGCACATCCACATATCAGAAAACATGGCGCGTATTTGTGCAAGAAACTGCATGGTGTCGGTCAAGGACTTTCAAATATGCTATGCCTGCACAAACATGAGTCGCATTCCCTTCCTGCACAAGTGTGAAAACTGGTTTAAAAAATTGCTATTCAAGTATATATTGTTAATTCAAAATAGTGCCCTCTAGTGCGCTTAGCCTCCAAATTCCTTTTTTTTTTAAGCTGTAATCTGACTTTGTGAGAACGCTCATTCTCCATGGTCCCACCGTATGTGGGAACACAGTCACCCTCTCTTGCTCGCTCTCGAGATGGATTAGAGACTATGGTATTTGCAGTGTGCATAGAACAGTGCATCTGAAGTGAGGGGAAAAAGAAGATGCTTGGGATCTCACAGAGGACATTAGAAGGAATCAGAAAAACATGGTAAGAAACAATTTCATAAAAATTAGATTACAGAGCTGTCAAGTAGTGGATGTGTATAGAATATTTTTGGAGAATAAGGATATTGGTTAAAAGTATTACTTTAATTACATATGAACACTAGGTGGCAGGAGTGGTTTATAATAATAAAGTAAAGGATAACCAATATCAACAAACTCAAAATAATAATTTACACCTACACAAATCATATAAAATGCAACTGAGCATAAAAAAATATACTGATCACATAATCAATACTAACAAATAAATGTGAAAAATGTTGTAGAACTGTATGTCTTTTAGCTTAAAAAGCCAAAGATGTAAAGGGAACATTTTGAAGACTAGACTGTGCTCCTACAAATACAGATATTATTCAATAAGCAAATGTGTAATAAAAGTTCATGAAAAAAACAGTCCAAATCAAGTGCTCAGTGCAAACAAATACATCCAAAAAGGTGTTTAAAAAGGGAGAGTGACACCCAGGAAAAAATACAGTGCTTTTCCTCTTTCTAGTAGAAACACACTGCACTCACTGGAAATATATGACCATTCTTCTCAAGGGTGGTCAAAGATCGCTGTGGGTATCTCCAGCAGGTGTTTCCACATACAGCTTTCATGTACTTGATCGAACGATAGCCTAAACGCATGGACAACTAAATGCCACCATCTGCTGTAAAGTGCTCCTGCGTCCACTTCAGCCCCGGAAGGATTTACCCCCTTCCTGACCAGAGCATTTTTTGTGTTTCTGCGTCTCTTTAACTGACAATTGCGCGGTCGTGCGACGTTGTACCCAAACTAAATTTGCGTCCTTTTTTCCCACAAATAGAGCTTTCTTTTGGTGGTATTTGATCACCTCTGCGTTATATCTGATCACCGTTATAAACAAAAAAAGCGACAATTTTGCAAAAAAAAACAGTTTTTTCTTACTTTTTGCTAAAATACAAATCCAAAAAAAAAAAAAATATATATAAAAAAATTTTTTTTTCATCGGTTTTGGCCGATTTAGATTTTTCCTCATATTTTTGGTAAAAAAAAAAAAATCGCAATCGGCGTTTATTGATTGGTTTGTGCAAAAGTGGCTGCGTTTACGGATGATGAGAATTAATTTCTGGGGTTTTTATTTTTTTTTACAATTTTTTACCAGTAATAGCGGCGATCTGCGATTTTTAGCGGTACTGCGATATTGGGGAGGACATGTCGGACCATTTTGACACTTTTTTGGGACCAATGACATTGATACAGCGATCAGAAATTTAAATGTCCACTGATTACTGTGTAAATGTCATTGGCAGTGAAGGGGTTAACCTGCAGGGGGAGATCTAGGGGTTAACGATGTTCCCTAGGTGTGTTCTAACTGTGGGGGGACTGGGCTACCATGGGCATAAGAGATCTAACTGATCCCAGTGACAGGGATCAGTAGATCTTCTATGCCCGCACTGTCAGAGCGAGGAACCGCCGTGTTTACATCGGCGGTTCCCCGTTCTTTGGCTGTGGCCGCTCATTGAGGCTGGCCAGCGGATATCTGGTCCGCCCGAGGTGCTGGGACACTCCTCAGGAGTACGGCGGGCGCGGGTGCTGCCAGCAGATCGCGGTACACATCCACACTGCCACCGTAAATATACAGCGAGCAGTGTGGACGTGGTTAAGAGATCCTGTGCATACCTCACTTACAAAGGGAAGATGTGAAGGAACCGCTCATAATGCAGTAAATTCTAATTTTATTTAAAAAATCTATTAAAATCAACTTCAATCAACATCAATAACAATATACTCAATCTTAGAAATAAAAACAGAAAGCGCTGTATTGCATTCCAACAACTGGAAATGACGTTTCCTGGAAGCCTCGCCCAATGAGCAACGTCTGACGTAATCAGGGGACACATCACCTCTCCCTTTTTCATCACCTTGGATGTATTTATTTGCATCGAGCACTTGATTTGCACTGTTGTTTTATGAACTTTATTACACATTTGCTATATTGTTTAGTGAATACTACCTGTATTTGTATGAGTGTGGTCTAGTCTTCAAAATTTTCCTTTTACATAATATCAGCAAACAAATGTTTTTTTTTTGGTTTTTTTTTTAACACGTTTGAGTTACCTTAAAAATCATTGTAAAATGAAAAATAAATAATTTTTGGAGGACTACACAATCACCACAATTAGGAATAAAAAGGGATACAGAAAAGGAGAGAATATAGTTTACAACCAGCTTGTACATTAGCTGGTCCAACTGTACCCAATTTGTTTTGGTATTGTCCGAGTACATAATGTTTATTACCTTTCATTTTGATGTAAAATTCTCCCAATAGGCTTTCCATTTCAGATTCAACTGTGCACATATTCTGGAAAAAGTATTAAGAAAATAGTAATAAAACAAAAACAGGGTACATCATTTCTAAGGGTGAAGAATTATGGGTCACATCTAGGCATTCATTAAAGTGGTTGTAAACCTAACAATGTAAGATGTACCTATTCATAAGCCTATAATAAGGCTTACCTATAGGTACTGTAAATCTCTCCTAAACGTGCGCCGCACTGCGTTGTACTGCGCATCGGCACATGCGCTGTGAAAAAACGGCCCTCCATGCCGTTTCTTCACTAGCGAGTGTCGTGACTGGCCGCTCCTGCACCCATGCGTGGGAGTGACGCCACGCGACTCAGGCCAGTCACAGAGCAGGAGTCCGTGGCCCCGGAAGGAACAGGGACAGACATGGATGCGGCCTCGAGCAGGGACAGCGCGGGTTTCGTTTGCAGGTAAGTGCCACATAATGGGTTAGTATGCAATGCCATTATGCTTTTACTTTGCAAGGAACAAAAGAAGTAAAACCCATCAGAGTTTGCTTCCTCTTTAAACATCTGCAGATCCAGTTTGGAAACAGTTTATAGAACATCAATATTCAATAAGGATGTACATGTAGTAAGTGACCATTATGTTAGGCAGGACACTGTACCAGATATATTTTGCTACTGCTCTGAAAATACATTATGTATCATCGTCACAATTTTAGGAAAAGCAGTTTTGTGTCAAGCTGCTGGAAGTTATCAATCCTTTAAGAGCCGGATCGCAAATAGGCGATCCGACTTGCAGGGCGACTCAGCGTGACCCCGCACAGCGCGACTTCAGCGCGGCTTGCAAATTACTTCTGTAATAGAAGTCAATGCAAGTAGCCCCAAAAGTAGTACAGGAACCTTTTTCTAAGTCGGAGCAACTTGAGCCGCTCCTATTAGAACGGTTCCATTGCAATGCAGGGAGCCAACTTGTCAGGCGACTCAAAACGCCTGACAAGTCGCGGCAGTGTGAACCAGTTCTTAAGGAACCTCTCATGAGGGAAACATGAATCTGACATTTCTGTCCTTTCCTTCTAAAAACACTAGTTGGGCATTTTTCTTCAATTTAAGGTGTCTGACCCAAAACAAATATGCAGGCAAAGTCTTCTGAGTTTTCTCTGAATTTTCCGATCTACAGACTTGTTCAGGGACTCAGAATATTGAAGTAAAGTGCAGCCAAGCAACTAGCTATTTTAGAATGGCAGCCACCATATCCCTGTTAAAGCCTCCTTCAACCTCTTGTACAGTGTTATTGAATTAGGTGCAACATCCTGTAAACCCAAATGTAAAACAGGCATTTGTGAGCCAGCTAATATTTCAAGCCAGGAAAACAACTTTTGAGATATGCAGTAACTGTAAAGAGACATATATGAACTGGTGTAGCTGTATTTATTCTGCAAGTAGTTCTAGCTTGGACCCATGAGACCTCACTATCTGCAGACCAACTCCTCCTAGGAGCCCTTGACAGCAATATCATTATGCAGTCTCCACATCAACATGAATGAAGCACCGTGTGATACTTTATTCACAATGGTGTGTTGCAGCTGACACTTTCAACACACATAAACTCAACCTACCTCTGTGTACTCTTTATAGCTCTTGTTTATTTCACTTAAGCTCTCCCGTGCCGCTCTGCTGGAGGGGGATGCAGCAAACGCCTGCTTCATCTTACTTGCTCCCTCTCTTAGGCGTCTCTGGATGCAGTAGGCCTCATACAGCTCATCAATCTGGGGAAACAAAATACACAAACACCATGTTTTAGTACATAAACCTACGCATTTCACCACAAAAAGTGCATGTCGTTGAACATTGTGTAAGGTATAGCTTTGCTGAATGCTTTGGAATCTATCCCATTTTAAGCCTTATTTAGTTGTTGTCTTTCTTTGTGGTTTTTGATTTTGCTGGTTAAAAGGTCAGCTTGCTGATGTTGATAACCGATACGAATGGACTGGTCCACTTTACAACCATATCTCACCAAAATTTGCTTTGAATGAGGCCAATCTGTGTTACACGTTTATGTGGTTGTTCTTTGAAGGAGCTGAATGACAGAAGAACCTATTATTTTTAATTCCAAGGAATAGAGGATTGTTGGGGCACCAGTGATACATACAGTACTTTGTCAGCTATAATCCTGATGTAAATGAATAGTGTAAGTGGATTCCTCATCCATAATTTTATTTGGGGAAGTCACAGAGACAGAATACAAAGCAGCTATGCATAGCAACCAGATCAGAGTCTATCTTTCAAAGCCTAATGACACTAAACACTAGTAAAAAAAAGAAATAAATGATGATGATAATAACAATAATAATAATAATAATAATAATAACTACAACATATGTATTCTTAACTTCAGAAATACCTTCTATTGTTCTCAACCTCCTTGAATTTTTTTTCCCCCTCTTTTTGTGATCGGACATCCTGCTAGAGGGAGGCTACATTTGTTCTCCGTGATCCCGCTGTGTATAGGAGCATAGCCAGCCACCTTGGCTTGCTCCCAAGGTGGATTATGGACTATTGGATTTGTAGTGTGCTTAGACCATGGGTCTCCAAACTTTCTAAAAAGAGCCGATCACAAATCACAGTAATCCGAAACTTTCTATCTGAGA
>BLSH010449190.1:932120-943910 GCA_018402905.1 Glandirana rugosa | reverse complement strand
TGTTGTATAAAATGCACGGACGACTGAAGTTTGGAGTACAAATAAAAATAACCGAGATATTTTCGAATACACAAAAGGACGTACTAATAGTAATACAAATACATTGTAACACTTAGGAAGAATCTTAAGCCGATAGGCAGGGTCTGTACTGAGGGGACTATAATTGGTGGTGGGGGGGTCTGTACTGAGGGGGGACTACAAACCTGTAGCTTGTCAGTCAGTACCTGGCTGTAGCTAGTCCTGCCCACTGCTTGCTGCACCGACAACCTTTGCCACTGAAGCACTCCCACGGTAAGCTGCAGTGCCTGGGAGGGGGGAGCGTGTGAGACAAATAAAAAGGAAGGTTTGGCTCTGTCCAGCAAAATAAAGAAGTTTTTACATTTTGGTGAATGGGGTTGCTTATACTTTACTGTCTAACTTGTGCACAAGCTAGTGAACATTAGATGGATAGCCGAATTCTAAGAAGGATTCACAATGTTACATAAACATAATGATAATCATGCAGGAAAACACATAAGCTTTTATAGAGCCAATAAAAATAAACATGAGGTTTGAAGTCAGCAGGCACGTAAAATATGTTGTGCTATTTGTGGAAATCAGCAGGATTCTTGTATATACAGCTCGCTTCCCACCCTCCTCTCTCAATCATTTCTCACATCCATTTTTTTATTCCTCGATCAGATTATTTGCCATTTATAAGAAACAAAAGAGGGCGATCTCAGCTTCACCCACTCTTTTTTTGTTTGATCCAAAGCAGATTTTAAAAACATCCAATAACCATCTGCAATCTTTTTCAAGGCAACCATTTCTCAGTTACCAAGATCAGGTTGCTCATACACAGGTACATTTCTGAATGTTACTTATGTTTACACCCCAAAACTGGGTTACCACTTCACTTCTCACATTTTACTGTGCAGCGAAAGAACTGCTCCATTCTATGGAGAAAATGGAAAGATTATGGGTACCACTTGCAACACCTGAATTTGTTACATCGCCTTTACAAGTGTTCATTTTGACGTCAAATTTCGATTTAGCTTTAGGCTTGGTTCACATTGCTGCAACAGCAAAGTCATACAACTTTGCCTGCGACTTCTTTCCGACTTGATCCCACTATGATGCAATTTAAAAGCCAGTACAAGGGCTAAAATCGCACCCAAGTTGGACCAAAGTAGCGCAGGAACTTTTTCTAAAGTCAGAGCGACTTGTGAAGATTTAGTTAAGACTGCTCTCATAGGGAAACCTTGCATTTGACATGTCATGTGGCTTGGGGTCTCACAAGTCGGATCCCACGTCGCAGCAGTGTGAACTACGTCATAGTCGTCACTAAAATGCCATTTTAGTTTTAGTCGTATTTTAGTCAGCCAAATTGTTTTCGTTTTAGCCAACTAACGTCTAAAGTACATTTTAGTTGACTAAAATCAAGTGGGTTTAGTTAAATTTGTAATGCATTATTAAAGCATTTCTCTAGAATTTCCAAACTCATTATATACTCCTGGAGTAAAAAAAATCTAACATGTTACTGTTTATGGTATTAAGGTTTGACCATGAACTACAGGCACAGATTTACCCATTGTGATATATAACAAGTGTTAAAGTGTTACTAAATCCACAACAGTAAAATCAGTCTGTATATGCAGGAAAGCATGCTTTCTGTACTCTCTATGGAACCTAAGGGGTTAATCCTTTGCATTGTGTGTAAAGGCTGTTTGATCCGGTCTTCTCTTCTCTGAGCCTCTTCTTCTAACACAGTCTCCAAAAAATAACCTGATATTTACAGAGCCAGGGGATGGGCTTGCACATGCTCAGTTTGGTGTGTATTGCTAGAGTGTGTTTTTTTTTTCCTCGAGAGGGTGCATGTGATCAGCACAAAGCCAATCAGCACTGTCCAGACAGAAAGTCAGAGGAGAATGAAAATTCCTCCTAGCTTTGCTAGGAACTGATAGAAGTCACAAGGCTGCTATATACTGCTGATGAGAAAAGGTATTTAGCAGTTTATATTTACTAAAATAATTGTATTTCCATGTTCTGTGTACTGTGGGAGACCAGATATAGTGAATGTAGGTTCCTGGGTTTAGTAACACTTTCATTTTGATGTCAAAGTTTGATTTAGTCATAGTCTTGACTAAAATGCCATTTTAGTTTCTGCAATTGTTTTAGTTTTGGTCCTATTTTATTCATCTGAATTGTTCTAATATAGTGTCAATTTAGTTGACGAAAATATTTTCGTCTACGAAATTAAGACTGCTTCACAAGTGTAGCAGTGACTTTACTCAGTCTTCCTTGGTTACAAACACACAGTAAAAATACTTGTACCTATAAATTATTGTTGCGTGATTTTTTTTTTTCATAAAATGTTTATAGATTGACAAGGAGAAGAGGAAATAAAATTCTGAAAATCAGATATTTTTGAGGACTATACAAACATGTCTGATGTAACTGTCAATAACAGAAGGGTCTCCATCTGTATCAAAAGCACCCCAAACAAATGTGACTGAAACACATTAAGATTCTAAGTGCCAGTATAGGAGGTCTAGCCCAACATCATGGTAAGGTGGAGCGCCACATACAGCCTACACCCACCCTGTCCTTGCATACTAACCAACCCATTAATGACACAAAAAATAAAAAAACTGTATAACAAGCATCTCAACCTACACCCCTGACTTCACACCTGAGCAATATCTCCTCCATCACACGTCTATACCCCAAGTGGCATAGAGAAGATCTTTGGTCCTTCACCTAATTAATCCCCATACATTGGAGAGACAAAACTCCCCCCACCATAGCCGAGTGGCTCATGTGTGTTAGGAGAACTGCTGAAATGGAAAACTTGGTCCATCAATCAAGAGAGACCCCTGAAAAATGTTGTAAAGTGTGGGCATGTTGGCTAAACTTTACAGAATCGACAGAATACGCCAAGTTACTAAATGGGCAGAATGGCATGGTATGATGAGAGCTTGACACTGGGGGGAAAAAAAAAAAAAAAAAAAAAAAAAAAAAAAAAAAAAAAGGAAGGAGGACTGTAAAAGGCGAAACACATACCAGAAAAAGGGAATAGGGACTGTGGCTTTCATCTCCTACCTAAAGTGCACCATTTGACATGAGCTTACTATGGGCAACGTTATAACATTTAACTGTTGGAATGTCATCCACTTCCCTTTTTCTCTCCTCACCTTTGTTCTTCAGTATCATTAACCACTTCAATACCGGGCAGTTAACCCCCTTCCCGCCCAGACCAATTTTCAGCTTTTAGCACTGTCACATTTTGAATGACGATTGCGCGGTCATGCGACATTGTACCCAAACATAATTTTTTATCATTTTTTCCCCACAAATAGAGCTTTCTTTTGGTGGTATTTGATCACCTCTGGGGTTTTTATTTTTTTTGCGCTACAATTTTCTCCTTCACTTATGGGGCTGCACTGACAGGCACTGATGAGACAGTACTGATTGGCACAGATGATGAGGCACTGATATGCAGTACTGATAAGCAGCACTGCCGGGCAACAATAGGTGGCACTGATATGCGGAACTGATTGGCACTGATAGGTGGCACTAGTGGGCGCTGATAGGTGGCACTGGCAGGCATCACAGATGGGCACAGTGCCATCCCTATAGTATGGTGTGTGCCCCATACCTGGTGGTCTTGGGTGGGCTCCCTGGTGGTCCTGGGTGGTGATCCTCGGGGGGCTGCACTAGTAAACAATCAGTGCAGACCCCCAGTCAGGAGAGCCGCTGATCAGCTCTCCTCTACTCGCATCTGCAGACGCGAGTAGAGGAAAAGCCGATAAACTGCTCTTCTTGTTTACACTGATCAGCCGTGATTGGCCACAGCTGATCACGTGGTAAAGAGCTTCAGGCGGCGACTCTTTACAGAGATCAGTAATGCGGTGTGTCAGACTGACACACCACACCACCGATTACCATGATGCACACGATCGCGGGTTATCTGGCCGGACGTCACATGATGTCCGGTCGGGATAACTGAACCACCGCCCGGCTGTTATTTGTCTATAGGCCGGGCGGAAAGTGGTTAAAAGGAGTTGTAAAAGCATGCGTTTTTTTTTTTTTCTTAATGCATTATATATATGCACTTCTGTGTTGCAGCCTCCCCAGCACCTCCCTAATACTTACCCTGAGTTCTCTCTCTCTCCAGCGATGTCCACGTTCCCCTCAGCCGTCCAGGACATTCCTCCTGATTAGCTGAGACACAGCAGCGGCGCCATTGGCTCCCGCGGCTGTCAAAGTCTGTCAGCCAATCAGGGGAGAGGGGGGGCAGGACCAGGTCGGGGCTCCGTGTCTGAATGGATACACCCCCTGTAGGAAGCTGCAGGCTGAGGGGGCACTTGAAGGAGGGAGAGGCCAGGAGCACAGAAGTGGGACCCAAGAAGAGGAGGATCCAGGCTGCTCTGTGCAAAACCAACTGCACAGCGGAGGCAAGTATAACAGGTTATTAAAAAAAAACCAAAACAAAAAAGCGAGCCTTTACAATCACCAAGTTCATTATTGTTTGACTGGACTATTGATTATGCCATTGGATAATATTGAATACTGCTACTTGAAGTGTATGCATTGCTTTCCTTTGTATTTGGGAAATATTAATAATGTTTTTTGGAACATATTAAAGAATAAAAAAATTAGGCAAGAAAAAAAATAAAAATAAATAAATAAATAAAAAAAGGAAAACCATTGGCCAAATAGTGAGTATACCTCTCTGCCTATGACCAGAATTATAAAATTATGGTGAAGTCACTGTCTATAGATTAAGTTTCCAATAGGAAGCTGTAGAAAAAGATTAATTTTTCCCATATGCTTTAGGATACATTTTATTGATTCGTTCAGCTATATGTCCACTGCCCATTCTCTATGATCTCATTCACCCTAGAAAACCAATACCTCAATGGAGGTACTCATGTAGTCCTCAAGGCTCTTAGCTGCATTAAGGAGGTAGGCATTGAGTCGAGTCATAACTTGTGTATTGCCAAACGGACTTGCTTATAGGATATTCCCACCTCAAAAGGCAAGAACTTATCTTCCACTCCACAGCCTCTCCAATACCCTGACAAGACATTGAAGCCAACAGAGTTGGTACCCCGTACTACATGCCATTTTTTGTATGCAGCAACTGAAGGGTTATGTGGGGAAAACGATAAAAAATTATTACTGCCAAGAGTAGATTATGGACAATCCACACTGGAAACTCGGTCTCATTTTCATTGTTTGCTGCTGCTGCGGCCAAAGCAAGCCTGTGTTTTAAATCATATTGGAAGATCAATCAGCGTGAACTATCAAACATATGGAATGCAGGATTCAAGAATATATTTTCAGGTACTGATAAGATGACCTATTTTAAAGGACAGCCATCGTCAGGGATCCAGATGAGTGTTTGCGATCGCGCACGGTTCAAACAAAGGTTCCCACGACTGTTTTGAGGCGCGCACATGTACGCATGCGCAGGGAAGTTGTCAGGGCACCAATAGCAGGAGGGCTCTAGGACCCAGTATCTCTGCCAGTACATCACATGGGACTTTATAAGGAAGACAGACTTTGGCTGAAGTGTTGTCTGATCTGCAGCTTGTCAGTACCTGTACCTGCTACCTGACTGACCCGACTTGTTTGGACTTCTCCTACCCTGACCCTACTTGTTTTGGACCCTGCTTACTTCTGCCTGCCTGATACCCGTTGCTGAACCCAGCTTGCCCTCTGACCATTCTTTGCCGTTCATCTGTATTTGACACGGCTTGTCTGACGTTTCTCCTGCCTGCCCTGCATCCAGCTGTCCGCTGTCCAGTGCTGTGCATCCAGCCCCAGTAATCACTAATCTACTGTGGCTGTCCAGTCTCCAGCTGTCTGCCTGCATCCAGCTCCGGTGATTACTCATCTACTGCTGCTGTTCCAGTTCTGGCTGTCTGCTGTCTAGTGCTTCCAGCCCCGCTTCCAGCGTCCAGTATCCAGTCTTCAGCTGCTTGTCAGAGGCGCTCCTACCTCACTGTACTCATGAGACCACTGTCCCCATTCCAGTGGGCTCTGAGTCGGGGCTGTATGAGAGGTCTCCTTCTACCAGAGACAGGCTCTACTCTCAGGTACGTGGTTCATTAGAGCCATATGACAGGCCACACATAAAAAAATAGTGAAATAGCACTGTGGAGAACGGTTATAAATTTGTTCTCATAACAGTAAATTATTGGATACTTTGTGGCTTCGGACTAACATTATGCCATGTATGACTGGTACATAATTTAATACATAAATGGAAGTATCAGGACTTGTTCGATGATTGGCTGGACTGCCTAAGGCAGCCTTTTCTCTTTTTACCCCTGTGGAACCCTTGAAATAATTTTCAGGCCCTCTGGGAATTCCTGCTAAAAAAAGAATTTGGTCTACAACTCACGATACATTAGCATGATTAATACATCAAAGAAGGTTTTAAATATAATAAGTAATGTGGTGTAACAAATCAAAAAAATATCCGCGCTAGGTCAGAAACAAATGTAAATAGCAATCAACTGTGATACCAGCTGCTGGTAAAATTCAAAAATATATAAAAGCAGCATTAAAGATCATAAATGTGCAAGAAAAAAATATATGCAAATGTGCAAAAAATCAAATATTAGATCATTAATATAATCACATATAAATAGCTAATCCCATGTAAAGTGCAAAATTATGCCAGCAATAGGTTAACTATAAAACATGCAGGTGATTAAGATTAAACACAAACGCATACATAATAATGATGAGAATCACAATTGTGCAAAACGTATGCATCAATGAAAAAAAAAAAAAAGTCCGATTTCATACTGAAGCAATAAAAGAGATCATAAAGTGCTGAAAAATATAGATAGAGTTAATGCTTGGCTTTTTTCTCTATATTTGACTCAATTGGAGCGGTTATCAAGTGGCCACCATCAACCCTGGTACCGGGTTACCACACGGTTCTATGACCATTATAATTTATGGTCCACGCTCTTTGGTAGAGGCATACATTAATTGTTGTTATATGGTGGCGGAGCTCATCTATCAACTCCATCTTCATTTTTTAGCACTTCATGGACACTTATTAGTTCAGTATGAAATAGGACTTTCGTTTTTAATTTTCATTGATACGTAAGTTTTGCACATTTGTGATTATCACCATTATTATGTATAGGTTTATGTGTTTATTCTTAATCACCTGCATGTTTTATAGTTAACCTATTGCTGGCATAATTTGCACTTTACATGGGATTAGCCATTTATGTGTTATTATAGTAATGAACTAATATTTGATTTTTTGCACATTGTATATATTTTTTCTTGCACATTTATGATCTTTAGCACTGCTTTTATATATTTTTTGAAGTAATGTAGTGTAATTGGTGTCCACACTAAGGCCCCTTTCACAGGATCAGCCTCTGCTCGGATCCGTCTGTCTGTCTTTCAGGCGGATCTGAGCGGGCCACCGATTGACTTCTATGGGCAGGCGGACGTCAGCGGAGATGTGTCCGCTGACATCCGCCTACCATCCGATCTGACAAGATCTGCTCAAAACAGACAGATGACGATACATTCACCATCCGTCCAGCGGATGGGATCGGATGAAAATTGACGGGCTATCCATTATCATTCGATATCCCCATAGAGAACAGCGGCGCTCAGACAGGTCCATCCCTGCACAGTGAGCAGAGACGGACCTGTCACCCGGTGGCTCAGCGGGGATCAACGGAGCGATCCCCCGCTGAGCTAGAGGAGTCCATCCAGCAGATCTGCCCCGAGTGAAAGGGGCCTAACATTAGCGGTCAGTTTAGAAGTAGTGGAAAATGACCCCCTTGCATTGGTGATCAGTAAAGTTGGGAGATGAATCCACCATTGCTCAAAGCTCAAGGAACCCCTATAGCTACCTTAGGAGGAACCTTAGGGTTCCACAGAACCCTGATTGAGAAACACTGGCCTAAAGTGTTCATAGAGAGCTTGCAGCACTGCAATATTCAGGCACCAGGCAACAAGCATCTAATGTTTATTGGTACATTATATGGTGATCCCCAGTGTGGCCTCCTCATCAGAAAAAATATCTGAGTAGTTTATATCCAGATCACTGAAGGTCTAAGTGATAGGCACTCCCTATTCTTCTCCATAACAGCGTAGGAAATGCTCAAATATGAAGAGAAAAGTGGCATATGAAGTGAAGCATCGAAGAAAAGGTTAATTAATATAGTCATTGTACCATCCAGAGCTCAAAGGAAAATGGTTTCCTTTTTTCACATAAATGTTCTTTTTGAGCCTTGTTTGTCTTAATGATTGCTTTTTTTCCTGTATGAAATTTTGTGTGCCAAGTGAAAATGTTTCCATGGCAGCAACTGCTACACCATATTAATCAGACCCTGCAAGAGCCAACTCAATTTATATTCAGATTAAACAGAAAACCCATGTAGATTTCACTTAATATTGTATGCATGGAGAAAGCAGCAAGAAGAATTGCAAATGCACATTTCAGGAAAAGGTCATCGGCCACTTTCCCAGTAAGAATCAGAAAGTTCTATTTGCCCATCTAATCTTCTTTGATGATAAAGCAGAAGGAGAAGGAGAAGAGATCACCTAATGCACAGGTGTCAAACTGGCGGCCCTCCACCTGTTGCGGAACTACAAATCCCATGAGGCACTGCAAGGCTGACAATTACAAGCATGACTCCCACAGGCAGAGGCATGATGGGGCTTGTAGTTTCGCAACAGCTGGAGAGCCGCCAGTTTGACACCCCTGACCTAATGCGTGGGATAAGTCAAGGGAATGGTAAACTCCATGCAAGGGGACAGCCAATTTACACTGTTCTACAAGCTGTACACTCACATGAAAATATATAATAAAATATTTACAAAAATGTGAGATACTGTATCTACTAATCAAACTATTTATTCTAGTGAAGGCAAAATTTTGGCAGCGGTTTTGCGCATGGCCTTATTGTGGTGCTTGGTACCACCGCCTAATGTATACAAGCACAGTACACTCTGCCCACGGGGGGAGCAATATACATTTAAAAATGTATATAAAGGTAGAAATGAACACCCACATGCATCATTTCACAGAAAATACAGAAAAATATGGAATTCTGGTAATTCACAGACAAACATACGAAGCAAATGAAAAAAATGCATTAGTGTATCCGCGATATAACATTGCACAAACCTTCTCGGGAACAGAAGGTACCCATGTCTCCTTCCATCACATATCCCAAGAAAGGATTAGTGTTCATTTCAGGACAGTGGGTTGAGCCATGCAAATCAATGCTTTACATCCAACACCACTGGCAAATAGCACAATATCAGAGCCAATTAGATCAAACTGCATACAGCTATTTAACCACTTCAATACTGGGCACTTTTACTCCCTTCCTACCCAGGCCAATTTTCAGCTTTCAGCGCTGTCACACTTTTAAAATGGCAATTGCACGGTCATGCATCACTGTACCCATATGATATTTTTGGTGGTATTCAATCACCATTAGGGTTTTTTTTTTTTTCTAAATAAAAAAAAAAAAAGACAGAAAAAGTTTGAAAAAAAACACACAACTTTTTTTCTTTGTTTCCATTATACAATTTTGCAAATAAGTATTTTTTCTTCTTCACTGATGTGTGCTGATGAGGCTCCACTGATGGGCACCGATACGCTGCACTGATCAGTGCCCTGATTAGAAGTGTAAATGTCCCCTGTAACTGGAGAGCTGATAAGTGGTTATTGGCTTTCTTTTCTGCAGACACTGACAGTGCTGAGGAAAGGAAATTCTGATAACTGGCATTTGTTTACATGTGATCAGCTGTGATTGGACACACCTGTTCACATGGTAAACAGCCTATGTCATCGCCACTTTATCCTGATCAGTGATGCGCTGTGTCCGAGGAACACCAGTCACCACGCTTGGGGTGCGCATGAGCGGAACGATGTGAAGGACGTCATACAGCATCCAGTCAGAAAGGTAAAGCTACCGCCCCCCGGCCATCATTCTACTATAGGCCAGACGGAAAGGTGTTAATCCTCTTATTTTTGGGATATGTGATCGAAAGACCTGTGAATACATGCGGTTTTAAGAAGGCCTTACTGTGCTACGCACTGGTTCAGTTAGAGGAAATATTGATTCCTTTAGTCCTTTCTCACCATAACCTGTATGGTGATAGGGTCCCAAGTGCTATTCCATAGAAACCAAAGTTCCATACACTTTATTGATGATGGCCAAAAAGCTTGAAGCTTTTATGCAGATTGCAGATGCAGTATGCAGATTGGAATATTTTTTAAAATTATTAATTTATATTTCAAGATTGCTTTTCTCCATAGGGATTCCACGTTTTTTTTTTTGACTCCTAAAATGTTGATTTTTTTCATTCATATGTTAGTAAGACACTACCTTACATATTTTAAGATTTTCCATAAATGTGCATTAAATAACTTTAAAGTGGTTGTAAACCTCAGATGTGAAATATGAACAAAGCATATTCTTCTATAGTGTGTACTTGTCTCACTCCAAAGCACTAAGTCATTTCTCTCTGCTGCTTCATTCCTCTGCTATAAGCATGAGTCACTTCTGGCAAGTTTTCCTGACACCAAGAGAAAAATGGTGACGGGAGGGCACAGCCTGTGGTTGGCAGCCTCAGCTCTGTTCCTGTATGGAGGGGAGGGTGTCCCTTCCATCCGATCAGCTCTTAGAGCTCTCCTCACTGATGTAACTTCAGCTCTCAGCCTACTGCTTTTCAGAGCTGAGAGATTCTGTGTAAATTCTGCACTTTGAATAGATGTAGGGGAAAGGCGGCTGTAGATAAACTGGTACAAAATTATGTAGGATGATTTGTTTCATCTCTGTATCATCTAAAGCCAGTTGCTTCACTGGGTATATGTAAGGGTTTACAACCACTAACTCATGACTCACTTCTTTTCAGCACAAATTTACTGAAAAGGCTTGGTTTCCAGAGCAGCACAGTAGAATGCGGACAGCTGCGAGTGAGCGACAACCAACATTCCTGGGTCAGGTACTGAGAACTTTTCAAGTTCAGGAAGCGAGTCACTGTTTCAACCAATAACTACAGCATCAATAAATACCAGGAAACTTATCTGCCTCACTTTAGAACTAAAAACATACTGGAAATATTACAACTAATTGTTAAGGGCTGGTTCATAGCAGATACAGTCCAATGTGTTTTTAATCTGCATCAAAGACACATGCACAGTGTTTTCTATGTATTCCAATGGCCTTCGTTAACCTCAGTGCATTCCAGTGCAATCAACAAAAATAGGTTCTGTATCGAATGCTTATCGAATGCAGCAACATGCATGGAAAATGCACCCGAACGCATGTAAATGCACAGATGTCCTGTGCATCCCCATGCAGGCTGACCCATTGACGTCAACTGGGAGGCAGTGGGACTGCCTTCAAGAGGAAGCATGAAAACACCTGTGCATCATGCATGGGTAAACACAGTGTTCCACGGCCGTACGCTTTAGCATGCCCCGTGTGAACAAGACCTATGCGGTCAAGGGGCCCCAGTGTCAACTGTGTAGCTTTGTAAAATGTTCATTAAAGCGGAGTTCCACTAGGTTAAAAGTCAGCAGCTACAAAAAGTGTAGCTGCTGACTTAACAATCGTACACTCACCTGTCCCACACTCCAGCGATGCGGCCGTGCAAAGGCTCGCTCTTCTCCCCCTCCCCTTCAAAGCCAGGTGCGCACTGCGCATGCGCGAGTCGCGCTGCAATTTGTGAATGGCCGGCGTATCTTCTGGGACCTGTGACGTGTCCCAGAAGATCACTGGGGGGGGGGGGGGGGGGGGA